>OY757281.1:3401793-3698200 GCA_963584085.1 Pyrausta aurata
GGGCCCGAAGCGCCGAGGCGCAGGAGCGAGCGCCACCAGGACATATGGTTTAGAACTACCCGCCACGGTGCCCAGTGCTTCTCTGTGCTGAGACGGGCTGGGAAATAAAATGGTTTGAAACTTTGAATATATTGTTGATTCCTTGGTTTTGTCTAAAGAAACGGTGGGCAGGTAGCTTAGAACTAGGAGAAGGCCATAGGATACTTTTTATCCCGTTAGACGGGGCCGGGGCTGGGGCGGGACGGGGCCGGGGCGAAGCGGTGGAGAGGTAGTTTAGAACCAGGAAAAGGCCATACATAGGATACTTTTTATCCCTTTAGACGGGGCCGGGGCTGGGGCCGGACGCGGCCGGGGCGAAACGGTGGAGAAGAAGCTTAGAACAAGGAAAAGGACATAGGATACTTTTTATCCCGTTCGACGGGGCCGGGGCTGGGGCGGGACGGGGCCGGGGCGGGACGGGGCTGGGGGCCAAACAAAGTTGGCTATGTCCGCTAGTAATATTATAACTTACTGGCAGCAGCGATGGCCCTGCTCGCCGGCAGTCTGCCAGCGCGACTGAGCACGAACGCGTCGTCGAGAAGCAAAGCTCTCTCCGCGGGCGCGCCGCTTTCATACAACGCTGCAGCGCGCGCGGCCGCCGCTTCTGCTGTCTGTGGTAAGAATAGCTAATAGGTCAACCGCTTCATTGAACTTCGCCTGCGGGGCGACGGGGCGCGGGGGGAGACGAGAGCTGGTTGCGTGAAAGTTGCGGGCGGCGCGGATAAGCCCGCCCGCGCCGCTATTGATTGATATAAATACAAACATGTATACTACATCACAAGATGTGGGCTGTGTTGGTCACCTACTTTCATATCAGGCAAATCTTAAAAAGCAAACAGCGAAATCCACGACTATTAAAGATATACTTAGGTGTATCCGTGACGAGGTGTAATATAACATATTACACAGCGAGCATTCTTGCAGTCAGTACGTCGTGTTACGGAGAAACCAGCGAGCAACGAGCCGCTCGTTGCTCGCTTAGGGTACTTCACCCGACTGTCGGTTTCTTAGCGAATGACTGTTACGTGGTTATGTACAGAGTTTTGAGTACGGCCGATTTTAGAACACAGCGTAACATGCTCGATGCGTAACACGCTTGATGCGAATGTTACCTCGTAACGTTAGTCAGTAACCACTAACTGCCTCGGTGGCGCAGTGGTGAGAGGGTCGCATTTTAAAGCGACGGCTGCGCCGAAGGTCCCAGGTTCAATTCCCGGGTCGGGCCAAAAAATATGTACCGGAGTTTTTCTGTTCAGAAATTCTCAGGGTAGCCCGGAGTTTGGAAGTTGGCGGTGTTTTACCCCCGTGCCTCGGAAAGCACGTAAAGCCGTTGGTCCTGCGCCTGATCTCTCTCCGGTCGTGTCAGATTGCTGTCCCATCGGGCTATGAGAGTGAAAGGAATAGAGAGTGCACCTGTGTTTGCGCACACACTTGTGCACTATAATATGTCCCGCGCAGTCGGTTAGTCGTTGTGACTGGCCACCGTAGTCGAAATCGGCTAGGGGGACTATACGTAATCGATCTCTTTTAACTTTGATAATACTATTTGGTAAAAGAACATACCTCTCCAGCATTCCTATCTTGAGGAGCAACTCGATACAGCCCTCTCGCTCCCACGTTATATCTCACCCACTTGTGCTTGCCCAAGTCTGGGATCACCACTGAAACACGAAAGAAAATATCATATTGAGTACTGATGGTCGTTGGGGCAGAAAAGTTCTAGGTAGGAAACTCTTCGACCAAAGGCGCAGTAAGACGTCCACCGATATAGATGGATACACGACACGATCGGCCGCTGTGTGGTAAGCTGCTGTGAGGTCTATGTTCAGAAGTGGACGTCCTGGCTGAATATAATGATGATTATAGGAGCTCCAATAACTTTAAGCCCTTTATTTACTCCCTAATAAGGCTCTACCAGAATAAAAGTCTGTTAAATGTAAACCGAAAAACTTATAACTAATCTTGAATCTTCTACTATATAAAAATAAGTCGGGTTTTCCTTCCTGACGCTATAACTCCAGAACGCACGAACCGATTTCCACGGTTTTGCATTCGTTGGAAAGATCTCGGGCTCCGTGAGGTTTATAGCAAGAAAATTCCCATAAAACGGAGCCGGGGCGGGACGGGGCTGGGGGCGAAACGTAGTTCGCTGGGACCGTTAGTTGCTAATAAAAAAAATATATAATAGAATTGGTTTCCGCTACAATTATTATGCACCGGCGACCAGTCTTTATTTCCTGAAAGAATGCAGGCAGTTATCGACCAACGCATGCGTGCATGGCTCACTCCCTAGCACATGGATGATATTTCATCCATACATCCACAGATTAGTATACATTCATACAATATGGCAGCAGAGGAAGCGAGCCTTTGACATTACTATGAGTTTTTGGAATTAGGGGCAAGTCAATAGGATAGCAAGATATCTCCCTGCTCCATAACCAGATTATAGCACATTCTATGTACTCACTTTCTGTATCGTTCATCCATATCAGATGCATCACGTTTTCAGCCCAGCGTGACGTTTTCACTGGCCTCGTCTCGTTACCTACATCGTACCTGAAATAAAATACCGATAATAAGGTAAAGTTTAAGGCTATTTCTAGCGTTAAAAGGATCAGAACAGAGGACCTGGTTGCGCATTGCGATACAGTTTTGACAGTTAAACAGCTCTGCTTTACTGTCAAATTAGCAATTCTTATTGCAATTTCGCATTATATTGATAATATTATTATATATTGGCTACTGCGCCAGAGGTCGCGGGTTCGATCCCCGCACATTACAAACATTTGTGTGAATCAACATGTCTGTTTGTGGTGGTCTGGGTGTTTTCTATGTATAATATGTATGTATTTACAAAAAAAGTATTTAAGTATGTTTATAACCGTTGTCTGGTTACCATAGTACAAGCTTTGCTTAGTTTGGGACCAGATGGCGCTGTGTGAAATGTCCAAGAATATTTATTTACTAGCTGTGCCCGCGACTTCGTCCGCGTGGAATAGTGACTTTGGATAGAATTTTTAATTTATAGGCTTATGTTTTACAAATAAGATACTTAAGTATAAGTACTTATAAGTACGCAAGATATAAAGTATTTATATAGTACATTTTAGTACTCACTTATCATTAAAATTGGCCATATTACAACAATAAGAAGCAAGTAGTAGGTACATCAAAGGTGATCAATTATTATGACCATACCGATTATTTGGACGTTCACAATTTGTATTTCGATTAGGAATTCCTTTGTTTGATAGGATAATATGGTTACTTTACTTTTAACTACTACTTTGCCACAAAAAAACTACTACTTTACTAACATTTTACTTTGTTGTGTGGAAAAAATGGATCTAAATATAAATTTTTTCATGGCACTGTTTTGTTATACTTTGGCAAGTACCATAAAGTACCAAATATTCATTTAATTTATACAAACCAATATGGAGGAAACACTACACATTGAATTAAAACACTTTACAGATTCATTTCCACCCACATTTATTTTAAATTGTTTCGCCTCGGCCCCGTCCCGCCTTAGCCCCGGCCCCATCGAACGGGATAAAAAGTATCCTATGTCCTTCTCCTGGTACTAAGCTACCTCCCCACCGTTTCGTCCCGGTCCCGTGCTACCCCAGCCCCGGCCCCGTCTAGCGGGACAAAAAGTATCCTATATGCAGTATCTTATGTCCTTCTCCTGGTACTAAGCTACCTCCCCACCGTTTCGTCCCGGTCCCGTGCTACCCCAGCCCCGGCCCCGTCTAGCGGGACAAAAAGTATCCTATATGCAGTATCTTATGTTCTTCTCCTGGTACTAAGCTACCTCCCCACCGTTTCGTCCCGGTCCCGTGCTACCCCAGCCCCGGCCCCGTCTAGCGGGACAAAAAGTATCCTATATGCTTTTCCTGATTCTAAGCTACCACCCCACCAACTTTCAGCCAAATCGGTTCAGCCGTTCTCAAGTTATAAGTGTTGTAACAAACACGACTTTCTTTTATATATATATATTTTCTGCCTACCCCCTAAGTCTATTGGCGTGATTATTTCTATCCTAGTTTACTCTCCAAGTGATGCTGAGTCAAATAAAAAAAGCCCCATCAAAATCGGTCCAGTAGATTCTGAGATTAGCCCGGACAAACAGACAGACAGACAGACAGACAGACAAAAATTTTAAAAATTGTTGTTTTGGCTTCTATTACGGTAATTAAGACCCCCTGTAACAATTTTTCATAAAAATCTTCAATGTACAGAAATCGATCTTTTACAGTCTTATTATATGTATAGATTTATTACTATAATTTAACAATATTAATATTCATACTATTATTGTAGTATATAATAATATTATTATATTGATAATATTCGTTTACACTGCGTGGGAATTGAACTGCCTTTGAATTGAACGGATTAAGTTGGATCGCAATACGCCCCCTGGAAGCCCCAAAAAAGAGATTAAGTAATAAAAGATCCTTGCGTGGTGATGGGGCTTTGGTAGTAGAACCTAGCGGCTGACTATCATGATGAGCCACTTACCAGGTCCCATTCTGCATGCTCTCAGTGGTGTTCCTCCAGACCTTGGTGACGTTCTCCAAGTCGTCCTCCTCAGCGGGCCCCACCATGAAGGTGAGAGGTATCACCCACTTGTGCGCTGGTGGGGCTTTGGTGGTAGTGGTTCGGCGAGTGGTAGTGGTGGGGGCTGGTGTGGTGGTCGCGTTGACGTCATCGTCCAGGGATTCTGTTAGGTTCTCTGTGGGAGAAGAGTTTTGTTGTCTTATGGCCCATTTACACGAGGCCAGTAGCACTGGCGCCAGAAAATTAGAAACCGTTCTATTCTATTGGACTGGCTTCGTTCACTGGCTTGGGCCAGTCCAATGCACTGGCCTGGCTCTATTTTCACGAAGCCAATATTGGCCTGGCTTATTGGACTGGCTCGTCTACTGGCCTCGTGTAAATGGGCCATTAATATGAGGTTCAGAAAGTTAAGTGTTGTCATTAATTGGTCTGTGGGTGGTTTAATTTGACTATTTCTTACTTTTTGACGTTTAGGTCTTGAAGATGGGGGAATGATGAGCTTATATAAATGTCGATAGAAATAAGAATAGGCAATGCGCCGATTTATGCTATGTGCAAGCGAGATAGACATGACACTAACAGGGTTCATCTCAGTTGATAACATGCCTACATAGTACCTCGGATTTTTAAAGCCAAGCTCTGACTTCATTAATTCGATTTCTAGTATGTGCTTAGGTTTTCCAGCAATACAATGGTCAGTTCAGATATAGTCAACGCGTTAGCAACTGAAGTCGTAAGGCCAGAAATGTTAATGCAGGCCCGTAAGTGCAAGCAAGATAGACATAAGATATGTCGACTTAGTTGGTGACGCACCGAGTATACCTCTACGATTCTCCAACAATAAAGTAGAAATCACATCTTGGGGCCAGAACTCTATGCTTAACTACCGTTAATCAAGCTCATTATTTTAATGGTTTCCTGAATATTTACAACCTACATTGTAAAACAAAATTAGGAAACATCTTACCAGGCTCATAAAACAGCTCGTCGAGTTCAGCTCTCAGCTCAAAGGTTAGAAGACTGTCCACCATTGGGGCATCTAAAGCTGGTGGATCCGCTGACATCACGAATCTAGAAAAAAATATTTCATGATGCTGGAAATAAATCTCTAAAATTATGATCAGAGTGAGGCTTTTGATTTAAGTATGAATGCTGTTTTGAATGGCAGTAATTTCAGGACCTTTAGTAGACATGAAGATTTATCACCTAGGGCACTGGCTTCAAGGCCTATACCAGTACCAGTATCTCCAGGGCCTTTAAGTGACTTCAGGATCTGCAATATTGGTAGTAAACTGGAGGAGCTATTGTTATAGCTTCAAGACAAACATCGACTTTAGGAAGTATAACAGTTGTTCCAAGAGTATGGTTTCAAAGTTACAGGGTCTACTCTTAGCTTCAGAATCTGTAGTGGCAAGTACAGGACTAGCAGTAGCATCAGTGTCGCACTGCTTCATGACAACGTTATCGCCATCAACTGATCGCTCGCACCAGCTTTGCTTGGTATAGCATCCACATTGGTTGCTGACTCATCACCTATTATTGTGGCTCCAGGTCATATAGTAGTGGTTTGAAGACCTATAGTGACTTCAGGTCCTAAAGCAGTGGCTTTGGAACCAATATTATTAGTTCCATGAGCTATGGTCGTAAATTTAAGACTTATAGTGACTTAAGGAGCTATAGTAACTTCACCTCTGATAGTGGCTTCAAGTCTTAAGATAGAAGCTCACCTCTCTTGCTTCATGACAACGTCATCACCATCAACAGTGGCACACAGCAGTGGGTACCCTGGTCTCTCGCACCAGCCGTCCCAAGCAGCCGCGTGGGAGGCCGAGTCATCGCCACTGTCATGTTGTAAGGCTCGCCAGAGATCTCTGAAGGAAGAAGTTAATAGCTGAAAAGGCTGAGGTAACTATAGATTTAACACCAAAATGTAGCCTTTTTCATGAGCAAATAAACTCATTAATTCATTCGTTCAGAAGTTGATTCTAAGTGGTAGTATCCATCCAGCAGTTTTGGTGGAAGGTAATTGGAAGCAGTTTCAACTGCTTTTTGAGTGCAACTGCATAATGTTAATATACATAGACGATCAGAAAAGTTTCTGACCTCTTTTTTATTTTTTTTATGGGTTTGCTCTTGACTCCAGAGCAAGCCAAGTGCGACTAAGACGAAGTCTAAGATGGTTCAGTTGGTGGATATCATATGAAAACATTGCAGGTCACCAAATGGAGTTGCTGGCAATAGACTGCAGTTTTAGTAAAATAAAATTTCTAAGGATTTTTAAAGGTTTGTCTTAAAAATCCTGTTATGATCTATGGTCTTCAGCTTAATGATGGTAAAGAAGGTAGGCTTCGGAATAGTTATCAAAGTCACGACGAAGAATAAAAGAAATTTAGTAATATTAAACACTCGCTTCGTGGTAATAACACTTGGAACTGCGACTGCGCATACTTATCTCTCTTTCCCTGTACACTACACAGTTTTCGTTTCACTTTTTTTCACAGTTTAACTGCCTCGGTGGTGCAGCGGTTAGAGGATCCATTTTTAAAGAGACGGCTTCACCAGAGGTCCCGGGTTCGATTCCCGGGTCGGGCCAAAAATATGGACCTGAGTTTTCTGTTCAGAAATTCTCAGGGTGGCCCGGAGTTTGGAAGTTGGCGGTGTTTCACCCCCGTGCCTCGGTGCGCACGTTGCGCCGTTGGTCCTGCGCCTGATCTCTCTCCGGTCGTGTCAGATTGCTGTCCCATCGGGCTATGAGAGTGAAAGGAATAGAGAGTGCACCTGTGTTTGCGCACACACTTATGGTTTATGGTCGCAGATGAAGCGAGTGTTTAATACTACTATAATAGTAATAGTAATAATAATTATTACCTGGCATCAGCACTAGCAGTTCTATGGTATTTGAGCACTCGAGCCAACGCAGCACGGCCTGCTGCTTCTCCTGCCGCTTCTATCGCCATGCTCACTATGGCTGCACCCTGGGTGGGGGGAGGGGGAGACATGGATTAATAATATACAAAAAACCGGTGAGTTATATATATATATATGAGTTGGACCAGCGCACTGAGGGTTCCGTGCCACCTTAAACTGAATTCGGGGTCCACTTACTTCCACCTAATGAAAATATCATAATATTTTTTGACAGCAAAAATAACTTTGTTTATCATAGTGTTTGTATGAAAGACAAAGTTATATTTGCGGTTAATAAAAATGTGCAATATCTCAAAAACTACTGGTTCGATCTCATTCAAACCAATTTTCGTTGAAAGTTTTTGTTGAGATCTACATTAAATATATATTTTTTCTAAATTTTTACTTTCTTAGTTCAAAAGTTAGATGGGGACGATGATTTTTAGGGTTCCGTTTTTGCCATTCGGCTACGGAACACTAAAAATCAGCCAAATGCGAGTCGGATTCGCGCAATAAGGGTGCCGTGCTAACTTTAACCGAAAAAAGGTCCACACGTACTTCCACTTAGCCAAAATCCCACAATATTTTGTTGACACCAAAAATAACACTGAAATTTTTGTATGAAGTTGTTATATTTGCGGTTGTTGAAATGGCTATAATATTTCTTGGCTCTTATTTAGAGGAGGTGCTCGTAGCGCAGTGGTGGCAGCGCTTTGGTAGTGATACCGAAGTTAAGCAACCTACGGCGCGGTCGTGTTTGGATGGGTGACCATTCCGACCATATAAGTGACGTATATCACGTGCATCTCTTTGCTTCGGACGATACGTTAAGCAGTTGGTTCCGGGTAATAGCAGTTGATATTAGTAGTTAGCCTAGTCAGAGGCCTTAGGGTGGCTCGATAAAATCTGACAGCAAGGTTGGTCGCTTGCCTTGCAAACACCCCTCCGCTAATCAACACTGAGCTTGTATGGTGGAGTATGGCTCATACTACCTCATACTTGAGGTAAGGTGCTTACGTGCTTACAGGCGAACTTTTTATTTTACCTTATGAAGAGATAGTTCGTCTGAAGCAGCTTCAATGTCAGCTCGCTCCAGTCTGGGCGAAGCCACAGCACGCACAGATGAGCTTGAGTCTAGTCTGTAACCATTTAAATTTATTATTGTTACCTTAACACGTTCCGGGACACTATTCCAGACACAATGGATGTTTTATTGTTTTCACGCCTGCGCGTTCACTGCCCCGGAACGTGTTAAATGAAACAACTTAAAACTTTACATAAATATAGAAGACGACACAAAATTTCGCCTTTGGAAATACTTACAGGTTGACCACAAATCATCCGTTAAATGAGGTTCAATTAAAACACTGTTTAAAACTGATTTATAAGGCTCTACGATTTAACCCATTGGAATAAGAAGGGCAGTATATATGTATTAATAGCATGCTTGCGTATCACACCTGGAAAGTAAGGCGTCGCCTAAAAAAATGAAGTATATAAATCATAGTTAAACTCCATTCGTCATCCTGTTAGTCTGTTACTAGCTATAGGAGAGGACCCAAAACAGATCCCTGGGGAACGCCTTTAATAGTTTTCAGTTAATTACCAGTATTTCAAAGTAATTAAAACAAATCCGTAATACATTTACTAAAAATATGAGGGGACCCAAAATCCAACCCAGGGGAATACCTCTATTTTTTTAAATTACTTTACTAGCTTTTTTAAATTACCTTAGCGCAGGCAGCACATGGTCCAAAAGCAAGGCATCCTGCTGCCTCTCAGCGGCGTTTTCGTTAATCGCTGGTGCCTTCTCAGCAATCACTGACGTTAGCGCATCCATAAGCCACTGAGAACTCCACCAGCGAGGTGACACTAAGCCGCCGAACCACTGAGGAAAAGTTTATAGATAAGATTGTATGAAGTTGAATTGATAGATACAATTACCACTATGTAACTAGAAAACTATAGTAGAAGGTCTAAAAAGTCTCTGCATTAAATGTTTTGAAAGTAATGCATAATAAACTTCCCAGGGAAAGAAATACTTTTTTGAATTTCGAATCCAAATAAGCTGTCTACCTGTCTTATTTTTTTATGTTGCATGTCTTAGTTTTAATTTTTTCTTGTTTGTTATTAATAAATTAATAATAAATCCAAATTTTACAAAGAGATGTTAGAAAGAGTTTGAAACCTTAATAACTAATCCCAGGTAAAAAACTCTTGAATTCTGCATTGAACTACTATTACTACCGTATGGAACTGACATCACAATTCACGAACAAATTTTGTGCTCCCTAAATTGATGGCCCGGTCATCAACTCGTAGTACAAATCTTGATTCGAAATTCAAATTTTCAAAGAAAACGTCACAATCTTGTCGTCGTTTTTGCGACACATTTTTTGCTTGGCATAGCTTCTCTATACGTAGTAGTAACAACTCACTGGAATTCTGCAGCAAAATTTTACAAGGAGAATTTATGTGAGTTGAAAACCTTAATAAATATTAATCCTAAGATAGAAATCAGGTATAGGCATTCCTTCATGGTTGATTTATCTTTATTATATTATGTGTATAACGGGCCTTAGGCATAGAGCTCTTCTAAAGAACAGAACTGACTACAGTGTCATTTGATGAATGAATAAATTAATTTATATTTGCTTAGGGTTATACCTACTTATATTCAACTTTTTAATTTCTTCTGGTACCTTTAAGGACTATTCTTCGAGTTTTTCAAACTAACCAACTTACCTGCTGTGCCAAAAGTCTTGCAATGGTCTTTGTATCAGTTAGAGTAGCTGGAGATAGAGTTATGAGCCCCCACCCTTCAGAATAGGGATTCCCACCATCCACCACGACAATATCTAAAGAAAACCAGAAAATTATGTTGTTTTATCTGATAATGATAGAGAATGTTTTTAGCATTAAGTCACGTTTGTACACTAAATTTGTGCAATAAAGTCTTTAAATAAATAATAAACAATGTGGACATTTGCGACCATCTGAAATCAAATGTCGTTTATTCCCATGAATATTTTGATAACTAGCATATACAGATTTCCATGGTTAAATTATAGTTATCGTCACTCATACAGAAAACGTATTTTTTTGTAGTACGATTTTATGCTACTATTTTGAACTTTAGTACCTTGTGTTTAGGTCCAAAAAACCAAAGAAAATAGAACTAATACTTAGGAATATCACTTACCAAATTTAGGCAATGGATATGAAGTGTTTAGCTCATAGCTAAACTGCTGAATTGTCTTTTGTACCCATTCTAGGAGAGGCCTGAAAGTAGAATGATATTTATTAAGTCAGTCAGAGGGTCTTCAATATTTTCTTCAATGGAGGTGTTTTGACTCTTGAATAGATGTATATTTGTATTATAAATTGCACTTGTAAATAGCAACTGTGTCAGAAAAGGAATCAAACCCTGTGTCTTACGCTATCCGGATGCATGGATAAACCACTCGGTCACCGATGAATTGGCTACTTTCTAAATTGTTATTTAAGCCAATTTTGTTACAAACACCGATTATGGATTCTGTCCGAAATAAAAGATTTTAATTTAATTTATAAGGTCGTCTGTTCATCTTGTCGGTGGACGTCCTATGCTACGTTTTTAGTCAAAGGGTCTCCGATCAAGAACTTTTCTGCCCCAACGGCCATCAGTTCTACGCGGTGCTCTGCCCACTGCCACTTAAGCTACTAATTCTCAGGGCCATTCCCCGTAACCTTAGTTCTTCTACGTATCTCCTCATTTCTGATTCGATCTCGCAGAGAAACACCGAAAAGGATGTGTAAGTACTACGGACCTGGTTCTCGTGTATTTCAGCATTATAGTAAAGTTAGCCTGTAAGCATCCCACTGCTGGGCAAAGGCCTTACCTCAAATGTGAGGTAGTATGAGCCATACTCCACCACGCGGGCTCAGTGCGGATTGGCGGGGGGGTGTTTGCAAGGCAAGCAACCTTTCTGTCAGATTTTATCAAGCCGCGAGGGCCTCTGACTAGGCTTAACGACTAATACCAATCGATATTAGCATTTTATTTAAAGTCTTTAGGAATTAAAGCAATATTGAGTCTCACCCGGCCTCGTCCAGAATCACTTGCTGATCACTGTACAAGCTGATTTCTGGTGGGGGTAGCACCGTATCTTCGTCCTCCGGCGATTCGGTCCCCAGCTCCGTCGTGGGGGGCTCCGTGGGGGGCCCGGTGGGGGCCAGCTCTGTGGGCAGGGGGGGCGCGGCGCGGCGCTGCAGCCTGCAGACTACTAGCGACATCATGTGCGGAGGCATGGGCGGGGATTGGCCGAATTCGTCTTGCAGCTGTTAAAAAAAACAAAGATTAAACACACACACACACACACACACACACACACACACACACACACACACACACACACATTCATTTGCCTGGTATGGTGTACGATGTAAAAAGGACATGGTAATTTCCACTTTTTTTCCCTTTTCTGTTTTTTTTTCTTTTTTTCTTCTTTCAATCTTTGTATACTGTGTGATTTTTATGTGTAATATTGTATATTGTTATTTGTTATTTTTTATTGTGTGTGTCTGTGATGTCAACCAATTTTTCTTTCTTTCTTTAAAGTATTTAATATTAGGAAACTTCTCCATAATAATTGAATAATGATCGTGTGACAAATATGCACCAGACGTAACAAAGCAAATTGTTTTCGAAGTAAGGAATTTTCTTTCTTGTGTTACAAAGGTACCAGATAATGATTATGACGGGTCTCCTATAAATACTTACATACATATAACATCCATGACTTAGGTAATGTTCGTGCTCATCACACAAACATTTGCCCCTTGCGGAATTCGAACCCAAGACCGCTGGCTCAGTATTAAGGGGTGCTAACTAATGTACCAAATGTATCGTCAAATGAAAGCGCCAAACTATTGGGGGACGTTGAAATGACAAATTGAATGTCATTACAAAAAGTACTTAATAAACCAGTTATTTCAATGAAATATTGTATTATCCATTATATCGAAATAAATAAATGAAATTATCCATTTATTCTATTCAATTACGGTAATATATTCTTACTTATTAATAAAGTATAAAGCAGTTACGTAAATTTTGTACTAAAATTGCTAGAGAAATGGTGACAAACGTCCGCCAAAGTTTCTTTTTTTTGGTCACTGCGAGCGCTGCTATCGATTCGGGATCCCACCACCTACTTCGCACACAGCGAATACGTCTATGCTTACCAGTCGGTGCCCTAAATAGAAGCCAGCTTCTTCAGTCGCCATTATTGGCATATTTGTCAGGGATACGTGGAATCTGAAAGATAATAAAATATGTCAGAAGAATATTTTTTTGTCATTAGTAACATTGATATTAGTGTCGAAGACAGATAGCATCGATGCTGTTGCGCGTTTTGAACACGCGATCATCATGTTTTGGCATCGATGCAGAAGCGCGTTAGTATCAATGCCAATATTCAGTACATAACTTGTCAATTTCCAGCTTCTGCATCGCGTTTGCATCGCTGCTAAAAGTCGCAGTGTGTAAAGGGTCGAAAACCTTCGCAAAAAATATTTTTGTAGCATTTTTTTGTGCCTGAAAACACGGTGATAACATTATTTTCTGAAAATGAAACCTAGCTAGATTTATCTGCCCCGAAATACCCATGTAGAAAATTTCATGAAAATCGTTAGAGCCGTTTTTGAGATCCAATTCTTGTATTTATTTATACAGCGTGTGGCCTGTAATAGGAGCAAAAAAAATCAATGATTCTACAGAGTATACTTAGTTACCTAGACCTGGTCATAGTGTCCAATGCTTTAACTCAGAGATATATAGTTATCCAAAGTTATAATCCCTAATCAATGTATATCAAAAACGCTAGCGTTGTAGTTAATGACAATGTCAAAGTTCTATGACTGGACACATTTTTTTGCAATAGGTACATTGCTGGTTCCATTTATTTTGTTAGAAAATAATAATAAATTTATTTTTTATTCCTCGTCTGTCACAGGTTCACAGTTGCTTTTTACAAATGCAATTTATTTTATTTTTCAATTCAATAAATTAAAATCTTTTAGAATTTATTACTGGTTACTTAACTCGTCAAGTATGTGTGAACGAGACACAATAAAAATTCCATTATTATGCGCTCCCGGCAGTCGTTTGATACCTGACTGATTAAAGGTTAAACTTAAATTTTTGCTCCTATTACAGGGCCCCTATTTTTGATTCACTCGCGTCAAGATGGCGTGTGATATTCAATGTTTAAAGTCGAATTTTGGAGTAAAAACGAGATGTAATCTACATAAAAAGGATTTGAAAAATCATTGCTCAATTTTGTGAGTACTCACGTCTAGACATTGAGTGGTTTCCGTTGATGTTTAATGTGTTTTCGAACGAAAATCACTCCCCATATCCAAGCGAGTGATTCAAAAATAGGGCCCCAGGCCACACCTGTATATTGATTGTAGACATATTTTACTAGGCAATCAATACTCGGTGCCTAAAGTTTGTGTCCCCGACAAGATTCGAATCTTGTACCTACTATACGTGCTGATAAAAAATGTGCTCTTTTTCCTGGAATTTACCATATAAAAAACAACATAATTAATTATGTATCTTCCTGGTATTTACCATCTAAAAAATTAAATGTGATAGTCTTGTTTTTTCATCACCTATGCCTCACCCTCTTGCTCTCTTGATAACGATTTTTTACGAAACTAGTAGATCCCTACGATTTTGTCCTCGAAAATGACGGATCAACGAACCAATTTTCTTGACTTTAAAATAAACAATTTTTTCAAATATCTTGCGCGCATTTTATTTCGCAGAAACCTTCAACAAAATACGAAGATACAAAAAAACGATGTATTTTTGGTGAAATCGTTATCATATTACGTCTGTGAAAGTTTTTTTTTTATATAATTTTGTATTATTCTTAGTTTATATACGTCATAAAATATGATAAGATAAACTGTATATTATTGTCCTACCTACCAGCAAACGGATAGTCAGTTGCATTTTAGCGAACAGCAAAATTGTACCTTATTAAACCGACCGACCGATTGCACAAACAAAGAAAGATCACCATCATTATCAGCCAAAGGACGTCCACTGCTGACCATAGGCCTCCCCCACGGTTTTCCACTGTGACCGGTTGTGAGCGGTCTGCATCCAGTGCGATCCTGCGATCTTTACAAGGGCATCCATCTTGGTGGACGTCCTACGCTGCGCCTTTGGTTCAAAAGCGACAAAGTGAAATCATAATGAAGTTGTTAATATTTATCATGTGTTTTTGCTTCGTGTTCGTATTTTCGAATCCTCTAGAAGGAATTATTACCAAACCAAATGATTTAGACATTAAAGTCCCATACATAATTGACGCGCGCTTGTGCTCTATAGGCCGAACATGGATTAACGGAGAATGTGTATTAGATTCTGATATCGATAAATAGTTCGGACAAATTATACAAATTATACAATTATAGATTATACAGTATTTATCTGTCATTTATTAAATTTAATTATTTTCCTATAAATGAGTTTTTTTTTTACTTTTTACCAACTTCAATAAAAGGATAATTAATTCAATGTGTATGCTGAGTATGTGTATTAAAAAAATGTGTCTGTATTTTGTAAAAAAAAAGTATTTACCTGTCTCTAACAACAGTGAGTTTAAATGTGGCTCTCATGTGCGGTTCATCGAAGCAAGGGAACGCCGACCGCGCATGCGTCAGCCAGAAACGTGACACTGCGCAGCGGCTGAAAAATATTAAGAAAGAAAGAAAATGAGTTCATTAATTTAAGACATCACAAACACACACACATTAAAACGAATTATCAAAATACAAAAACAAAAAAAAAACAACCAAAAAACAAAAGCAGAAAATTATGGCAACCATGCAGTGCGTGCCACGGTGTGCAGTGTGTCGGTGATGTCCAAACCAAGAGGACCTCACTCAGCATAAGCCAGGGTTACCTACTGCCATGCTTTTTTTGTAAATATAGTGGTCCAGATGAAAACAGATGATACTCTACACGATAAAATAAAATAAAAATAAAAAACTGTAATAGTGAATAATTTTAGTTATAGTTGGCCGTTCTATCAACTATCGCCTTTGATTAAAGTAAAATAGCGGAAGATAGGTGACGCGCCACTCGAAAGTGGACCGCTAAATCAGGCCCCCGTCGCCTAATTGCCATTGGATTGCGTGTGCGGGTGACATTTAAAAGACGTGTGACCTAAGGAATGTGTAGTGCCATTTTTTAGCTGACAATTAGTATGACATGCCGTATCTTCCGCTATTTTACTTAAATCAAAGACTATCGCCCGTTTTCAGCTAAACCTCTACTTACGGGACACCCTGTATCTATACTTAATATTATAAAGCTGAAGAGTTTGTTTGTTTGTTTGTTTGAACGCGCTAATCTCTGAAACTACTGGTTCAAATTGAATAATTCTTTTTGTGTTGGATAGTCTAGTTATCGAGGAAGGCTATAGGCTATATTATATCACGCTACGACCAATAGGAGCAAAGATATTGTGGTAAATGTGTAAAAAACGGGAGAAAGAAGTCACTATTCCACGCGGACGAAGTCGCGGGCAAAAGCTAGTGTATAAATAAAACTTACTGTTTATGTGTCCCGGTCAAGAAGAAACCACGTTGCTTGTCATTCCTCTCCAATTTCGTGATGAATCGAAGACTTAGTGTGTAGTTGTACTTCCGCCGTATTTTCTCCTGATAAAAAAATATTTTGATTTAAAAAAAAGACTTTATTGGGTTACTTAAAAAATATTTTGTGTAGACAAAATTTTTTTTTTACTTTGTTTTTGATACCAGTTAGTATGTAAAATCTGCAGTTTGATGTTAACACGTTCCGGGACAGTGAACACCTACAGGCGTGAAAACGATAAAACATCTATTGTTTCTGGAGTAGTATCCCGGAACGTGTTAATAAATAACCAAATGTAGTGTGATACGTGAATTTATAAAGGGGATCGGATTTTTTACTGTGGAACAAATAGCTCATTATATGGCTGCCATGTTTTTTTTAAATGGCGTCCATAAATGAAACGAGTAACAATAGGCCACATAAATAGTATAAATTGAAAATATTCTATGATAATAATTTAAGGTTTTTAAGATTCCTTCAGATATTGTGAGAGCAATCTCGCAACATTGATGAGGTCACGTAGCCTACGCGTTAAAGAAAGCACTTGCAAAATTCAACAGGCTTGCCAATGTGTTAGTGGCCGAGTGGTTGAGGCATGCGCCCGGCTAGCGTTAGACTCAGGGTTCGATTCTTTGTCTGACAGTGACAGTTGCTTTTTACAATTACACTTTATATTAATGAGTTTGTATAGTGACGTCTGACAGTGACAGTTGCTTTTTACAATTAAAATTTTATTTTAAGTTTGTATAGTGACGTCTGACAGTGATGACAGTTGCTTTTTACAATTGCAATTTTATTTTAAGTTTGTATAGTGACAATACACTATAAAAGCAAATAATTATAGATTATCATATACTACGACTAGGAGGCACTTACCTTAAATTCGATATAAGTCTGGTCCGCAGCAGGGAAGTCCAGGGCCTTAGCGACCTTAGGGCCCAAAGCCCCGCCGGTCCGGAATAACGCCCTTTCAGTAACGTTCATATCGCGCACGTTGAGAACAACGTAGTTCGTGTCGCGTTCTACCTTTAGGTCTATTGATACTTCGCCTGTGGGATGAAAACTGGTGTATTAACACGTTCCGTGACAGTAAACGCCTACAGGCGTGAAAACAGTAAAACATATTTTATGTCTGGAATAGTGTCCCGGAACGTGTTAAGGGCTGTAATAATCCTTAACACGTTCCGGGACACTACTCCAGACACACTAGATGTTTTATTGTTTTGTAGGCGTTCACTGTCCCGGAACGTGTTAAACTATACATTGCACTTGTAAAAAGCAACTGTATCAGCCAAGGAATCGAATGTGTCTTACGCTATCCGGGTGCATGCCTATACCACTCGGCCTCCTACACATTGGCAAGCCTGTTGTGATTTCTTTAACAATGTGTCGGTGGCCGAGTGGTATAGGCATGCGTCCAGATAGCGTAAGGCACAGGGTTTGATTCCTTGTATCACAGTTGCTTTTTACAAGTGCAATTTTATTAAGTTTGAATAGTGACAAAACACTATAAAAACAATAATATTATTATTGAATTTTTATTATAATATAATCCATATATTATGTCAAGTGATTATGTTGGGAACCAGCCCTGTTGAGCTACGGTTATAGGTCGACCGCAAAACTGAGACGTTTCTGACGTCACTTTTGTCGCCTTTATTTTCATTTCCCTGCCAAATAATGTACTCCATAACATTGTTATGAATTAAACGATATTTCTTTCACCCTAAAAAATAACATTTAATTCATAATAAAAATATAGAGTACACTATTTGGGAGAAAAATACAACAAAAGTGACGACGTCTCAGTTTCGCGGTTTACCTATAGTATGTATTGGCTTGTATGTATTTTTTGGGACACCCTGTATAATGAATTGACAGCGTTGATCATAGATGTCGCTAAGCGCTAATCAAACATACAATCAGTGTCGTGGTATGCATCTTGCTGCCACGATTAATGCTGAGAGAAGTGCCTTTTCGACTCATTCTCGATGTTAATGTTAAATGTGTGTATCTGTTTATTGTAAATGTGTTTGTGAGTCAAATAAAAGTATTTTCTTTCTTTCTTTCTTTCTTACAATCTTACCTCTCAATTCGCCAGTAGTCAAGTTAGGGTGCAGCCATAAGCTGTAGTGTTTCGGAATTACGTTTGTTGGTAGTCGGGCCCCCCTCCACGGAAAAACTTGGCCGTTGCTTGCAATCCGTTCTCTAGAATAGATCATAGTTTATATAATTATCATCTTCATCATCATTATGGAGGCGCTCGTAGCGCAGTGGTGGCAGCGCTTTGGTAGTAATACCGAAGTTAAGCAACTTACGGCGCGGTCGGTGTTTGGATGGGTGACCATTCCGACCATATAAGTGGCGTATATCACGAGCATCTCCGTGCTTCGGCACGTTAAGCAGTTGGTTCCGGCTAATATCGGTTGATATTTGTCGTTAAGCCTAGTCAGATGCCCTATATTAACTATACTTATTAAATTAGATAACAGTTTTAAGTAAAATAGTGAACCTAACCTAATAATAGTTGGTTTTATCCCTAGTGAAGTAGGTACTCACTTGTTAGATGTAGCTGTATTTGTTTCAGCTCCTGTCGGCGGTTGGCCCGGTATAAGAGGACTTTCGCCTGCACACGGGCAATCTAGAAAAGTTAAATAAAAAAAATATGGTTAATTCTCTCACAAAAAATTAAATCTATAGAAGACACATATTTAACCCCTTTAAATGTATTGAAACTCATTTATACCTAATTTATAATCTAGATGACATTCAGACCCAACTAAAATACATTCAATCCCAATTGGAACCACTTCAAACTCAATAAAACATTTGAACCCAATTGAAACACGTTC
This sequence comes from Pyrausta aurata, assembly GCA_963584085.1. NCBI lineage: Eukaryota > Metazoa > Arthropoda > Insecta > Lepidoptera > Crambidae > Pyrausta > Pyrausta aurata. The sequence goes on from OY757281.1 coordinate 3,420,820, forward strand.
AAACCCAATTGAAACAAGTTCAAACCCAATTGAAACAAGTTCAAGCCCAATTGAAACACGTTCATGCCCAATTGAAACACGTTCAAGCCCAATTGAAACACGTTCGAACCCAATGAAACTACTTTGTCCCAATTTAATCACTCTAAAAAAAAACAACTTACCCGGTTGTGGCGTAGCATAAACCACAAGTAGAGCGGTCGCGAACATAGCAGAGAAGACGAGGGCGGCCAGACATAGCGCTCGGCGTTGGGAGCATACAGCCACTGGCGCTTCTCGCAGCTCACGTGCTTCGCGGGCCTTGTCTGTGTCTGCAAAAGGAAGCAAGCAAAGCATGTTAGTTAACAGCCACGCCGTTAGATGGCGCTGGCTGTACGTTGACTCACGGCAACTGTAACTGTTACCGGATCTGGATAACCAGGTGGCGCTCAAAAACGCTGAGATATAATTCGTGTTTTCGTATATATTTTTTTCACTTGCTAAGTATCCTTTATTATTAATAACAAACAAGAAAAAATTAAAACTTTAAGTAAGACTACCCTATTCAAAAACGAAACTATTTCCTTGTGGCAAGGAGGCTATAATGCTGGCTGCGTTGCCGCGTTGGATAGCTATGCTAATCCTTGGATCTAGGAACCAGCCAGCTTTATTATTGGCCGTAACAGAATTTAGTTTCGGCGAAATTTTTCTAAACAGCAATTTAGCCGAAGGCCCGCCCGACGCCACGGCCTTTTAGTTTTTTTTTCTAAAGATTAAAATAATTACGCTTTTTTTATGAGTTATTATTATTTTTAAGTTCAATCGTGTTGTTTTTCAACTGCATAAACACCCTTAGCAAGTAAAAAAAAATTGAATAAATTTTCATTTAAATAATGAAACAAAAATCTTTGTAATCAATAAAATCACAAAGACACGAGTTTTGTCTTAGCACGCGACGTGGTGTGCGATTGTTAAAACTAGTCGAGACTACAGCCAAATAATAATAATATTGCTATGTACCCCTGGGTCTGGGCTATTCAGCTATATTAACTTAGTTTCAGTAAGGTCACTAAAGGACAACAGAGAATTCTTAATAAATATCTCTAATAATATCGAACCCTACCTACAAAGGTCTGTGTAGTAATATTTAATGAGCAAACCCATTTAATTTATTAACACAGCTACAGAAATATACCAAAGGTTGGGACTATAAGGGTTAATTAACTACTTCTTTGAGGCAAAAAGATTTAACGTGTTTTATTCTTGATTTTTAATATTTTGTTCATGTTTTAACTAGAACTCATATCTTCTTTATAACATAGCTGGCAATCGAACCCTAGACTTCCTGAGTGGAAAATTTTAAATTTTTTAAACATTCTGACTTTGGTTTTAAAACTATGGTTCTCTTGACATTAATAAACTGCTGTGTAGTCTACCTACTATATAAAATAAGTCGGGTTTTCCTTCCACGCTATAACTCCAGAACTCACGAACTGATTTCCACGGTTTTGCATTCGTTGGAAAGGTCTCGGGCTCCGTGAGGTTTATAGCAAAGAAAATTCCCATAAAACGGAGCCGGGGCGGGACGGGGTTGGGGGCGAAACGAAGTTCGCTGGGACCGCTAGTCAACTATGAAAGTGGGTATTTGACTGTGTTCTGAATGACGTAGAGAGAAGACAGCTCTAAGAACTAGTTGACCTAGATTTAGGCCTCGTAGAGATTAAGTTTATACCTCTTTCTAGTTCCCTAACAACCTACTAGAGTTGAGCACTTTTCACACTTATGATTCACCGCGGTTCAAAGTCATTAGCGCAGGTCGCTGTCTGTTCGGTGTAACATGCTGGCTCGTATACCAGTGAAAGTAACCTTGTTTAAGGCATACTGCCAGTCTTTCTACACGTGCAGCCTGTGGACCAGCTATACGCAGCGGGCATACGGCGCCCTGCGCGTCCAGTACAACAATGCATTCAGGGCGCTGATGGGGCTGTCACGGTTTTGCAGTGCTTCAACAATGTTCGCACAGGCACAAATAGATGACTTCTACGCCATCATCCGAAAGAGGAGTGCCTCGCTGCTTAATCGCTTTCGGAGCAGTACCAACAGTGTCCTGAATGCATTGGCCGAGCGGTGGGATTCCCCGATGATACAAAGGTGGATGAAGCTGCATGCCAATTCATCGCCTTTTATTAAGTAAGAACGTGACATTTTTTGAATTTATGTTATTTTATTTTTATCATTATTTAATTGTTATTTATTTTCTTTTAATTTAATAGTGATTGACGTTTATGTAAATTATGGATAATGTTTATCTGAAATAAATGAATTTAATTTAATTAATCTTTTGAATCAAGGAAATATGAAGTCAAGGATATAACTAACGGTTCCCCGCGGTTTCACACTCGCAAATGTCGGATCTCAAAAAATATCACTATGAATGTGTTATCCTGATGTTAGTTATGAAATTATTATAATGTTTCATCAAACTCCAACCAGAAGTTTTTGCCTCACTTTTCGCCTTTATAATAGTCCTCCTAGCCGATTTCGATATTTATCTATTATTTATTATATTTATTCCTTTCACTCTCATAGCCAGCCAGATAAGACAGCAATCTGACACGACTGGAGAGAGATCAGGTGCAGGATCAACGGTTTTACGTGCTTTCCGAGGCAGGGGGGTGAAACATTGCCAACTTCCAAGTCTGTTGAATTTTGCATTGGGAACCAATGTGGCCGAGTGGTATAGGCATGCACCCGGGTATAGGTAAACCGCGAAATTGAGACCTCGCCTGCGGTGTACAGGGGCGCGGGGGGAAGCGAGAGCGGGGTTTGTGAGAGGTGCGGGCGGCAGGCACATTCTTTTCAAAATTCAGTACGCTCGCTACACAGGTAGCGATAGCATCTGTTGACAGTAGCGGACGCCTTGACAGAAGTACACAAGAGAATACTGTCTGACTGAAGTCTGAAGATGAGTCGCAGTATATTCGGACACAAAATCTATACTATTGTATTTTTTGTCGTGTTTTTTTTAATTTCTATTTTACATCATTATCCAGCACCTGTTACAATCTTTGGACATGACCTAAAGTTGTAGTACTTTTATATATTCTATGCTAAAGTATAACTGGGGAAGAGAATGCTCTTAGCATTAAGTCCACCGTTTGAACACTGTAAAATAACAGTGTTTTAATAAAGGCTCTTTCATTCTAAAATATATCAGATATTTTAGGATGAAAAATAGATCTAAGTTCAGTGGAATATGAACTAGATATGAATATGAACTAGATATACACTCAAACAAAACAGTCGCAGAAGTTACCAGGGAATGATTTTTTGAATTTTTTAATTTTGCCAAAAAATCAATCGTATTTTAAGATTCCATTTTATTTATTGATCAAAAACCACGGCTCTGGATAAAAATATTTAGAATTAATTCACTCTCATTGGTGTAATTATATCGAATCGAATATTTTTTTTCCAATATGTTATGTAATGTTATGAAGTGTCGACACTGACGACCACCATTGTGACCACTGACGTCACATATCTCAAGAAATGTCGCGGCAAATTTCGTCTCTTGTGTATCCCCTCCGCTCGCACCCCTTACAGTCCCCGCTCTCGTCTTTCCGCCCGCACCCCTGTACCCCGCAGGCGAAGTCTCAACGAAGCGGTTTACCTATAGCGTAAGACACAGGGTTCGATTCCTTGTCTAACACAGTTGATTTTTACAGATGTAATTTATGTTATTAAGGTATACGTTAGTTAATGAAACTTACCCGCTAAAAACGCGACATCATCCAAATCCTGGTCCACCATGTTTCGCCACGCTGCTACTAGATAAAAACATAAAATTATATTAGTTACAAAAATACGTAATGCCACAATATTTTAGAATGTTTTTAAAACACTCACAGTGTTATATTTATATTCTTAAAGATGAAATAAGAAACCAAAATTGCGCACGGGCGGGATTCGAACCAGCATCTTTCTGGCTTACCGGGCCAACTGCTCTTCCAATTGAGCTACCGTGCTATCGGTCCGACCGCGCGAAATTCTTGGTCTCTTAGTCATTGCGCCATCTACCCGTCTGTTTATGCAACAGCGGGCAGAATTTCGCGCGGTCGGACTGATAGCACGGTAGCTCAATTGGAAGAGCAGTTGGCCCGGTAAGCCAGAAAGATGCTGGTTCGAATCCCGCCCGTGCGCAATTTTTGGTTTCTTATTTCATCTTTAAGATTACACAATTTTATTTATTTCTTTCTTTCCATTGCGCCTGCGTTATAATACACATAACAGTTGAGATCTAGAGATCTAGAGCGCCTACCATTTTTAATGTAAAATCTCTTGCATATGCGAAACAAAAACGAGTGTCGCTTCATGCAAAGACGACGAGAGATGCAAGCGATTTTGGAACTTATGGTGGTTTATTTTACTAGCTTTAATTGGCAAGTTACGATGATTTAACCCAGGGTTACGATAACCCAGGATTAAATCATCATTCTGTATCTGTCAACGTCAAATAAACTGACAGAGCTGTTGCATAAACAGACGGGTAGGTGGCGCTAACGTCACGCAATGACGTATCCATAAGAGACCGAGAATTTCGCGCGGTCGGACCGACAGCACGGTAGCTCAATTGGAAGAGCTGTTGGCCCGGTAAGCCAGAAAGATGCTGGTTCGAGTCCCGCCCGTGCGCAATCTTGGTTTCTTATTTCATCTTTTTAAGATACAGAATGATGATTTAATCCTGGGTTAGCGTAATTCTGGGTTAAATCATCGTGCGCAAGTTAAAGTTAACGCACCCTTAGCTGATCCGTTCCTATCTGCTTTGTACTTCCCGATGGGTTCCATCTGAATTCCGTCCATCTCACGCCATCACCTAGAACAATGAATAATATATACAGGGTGTCAAGTATTGGTTAGGGACGAGCGACTCAGTGGTGGTTGTACAAACGATGCCAAAAAAAAATTTTGATAATGGAAAAAAGCCTACAAAATCAACTATGGCGAGCGAGTCAAGACTATCAACACTAGTACCGTTACCATGAGTTTACGTCGGTTTTACTCGCTAGCGACGACGTTACTTTTTGTATGGAAAATTTTAGTTCTGCAAGTAACCGCTCAGGGCGCTGTGCAATTTTCCATAGACTTTTTTACGTAGTCGCTAGCAAGTAAAACCGTCGTGAACTCGTGGTAGCGGTACAGGTCGCCTACTCGTAGCTTTCTAGCTACGGCGAGGTATTTCGTAGATACGCGCGAGCTACGCGCGAGGGTGCAACTTTCTCCATTCATTTTGATTTTTTTAAGAAAGTTGTGACGAGGTGTTTTCGTATAAAACTTGCATATAATTTAAAGAAGTTATTTTTTAGAATAAGCATAACTCATATATCATCCCTGAGTCGCTCGTCGCAGACCAAAACAACACCCTGTATAAAAGAAAGTCATGTTAGTGATACTATTTATAACTCAAGAACGGCTGAACCGATTTGGCTAAAATTGCTGGGGAGGTACTCGTAGCCTTGAACCAGGAGAAGGACATAGGATGTTTTTTATCTCGTTCGACGGGGCCGGGGCCGGACGGGGCGGGACGGGGCTGGGGGCGAAACAAAGTTCGCTGGGTCCGCTAGTTTTAAATAAAAAAACTAACAAAGTTAAAGTCATATAAATTGGTCTAGTAGTTCTCGAGTTGTGTAACTTACATTATAAGAAATTTCCGATAAATACCTTTTTTAATGCTTTTATTATAATTTTTTTACACACAAAACCACAAGTGCGAATAAAACAGACTGAACCACAGATTACTAAGAAAGAGTACATAAGTTTTGAGAACATATACGTCAAACTTTTGGTGCGAATGCGCGCGCAATTATCAAAGGAACTAGGTGTACGTTCAGAAATGCGTAACAATAAAAAAGAAAAAAGTTTATGCACCAAATTCGATGTGTTATTCGTGATGGAGGGAAGCGGTCAAAGCATCGTAGCAAGGACTACGAACCGTAGCGAATGCACAATTTGCGCTACAAATTACCGCTTTGCTACGACTACGGATGTCTACGACTATTCGTAGCGATAGGCGGTTTGTGCGCTTCTGCGTATGGTAATTATGTATACAGGGCGTCATGTATTTTATTTCGATGTAAAAATTACTTAAATTAAGAAATGACACCTAAGAAAGTTAAGGTTTTGTCAAGCCCACCGAAAAAACTTTGTTAATCGTAAAAAACTTGCAACTTATTCTACCTAGCCACGTATAATGAAGCTTTTTATAAATGCATTTCTTGATTTCCTGATATCATAATAAGGTTTTTCAATGTATGCACAAAAATAACACCCATGATAAATCAAGTCTACATGTTCCCTTCCCATTATTCAGTTCTAAGACCCCACACCTTTTAAATGTCGATTAACAAAAAAATAGCAAAGGCATCGTCCGTATACATACAGCCACCCCATCATAACCTATGAAAAGCGTTCCCGCCATTACTTGTATGACCGCCATCTTGTTTTTCCCCTCTTTTGAGAGGATATGACCATTGATCTTAGGAACATTGACCCTACAGGGATGTATTGAGGGTATTAAATAGTGCCACTTGAAACCAGGACCGTAGCCAGGAAAAAGAGGGCTATTAACTGGAAAATCTACAACAAGCGTCATTAATTTAGATATTCCAAGTAAAAAGACAGGAGTGTAAAGAAAGGAGGAGTGAGGAGCTGGGCTCCGCGGTTTTCTGGACAAATATCGTCCATTTTCGGTGGTACAAACGGCAGGTTAAAGATATTATTGGGTGGGACATAATATTATATATATTATTATACTACGATCATTGGACTTAATTGTGTGTGAAGTGCTGGAACAATTCACGGGGCGCCCCCTCCAAGACGCTGAAGAAGCCGCAAGGTATTTGATGTCATTAGTAATATTATATCTATTTAGACCCTTTCAATTAGTTTAGGTAGCTTCGCGTATCGCGAACAATACAAGGAGTATAGACTTACATTATACCCTGTATTATGAGCATTATGACAGTTTCATTGCAATATTTGCAATACATTGGGTTGGGATTTTGTAAAAGAGTTAAGTAAATAATAAACAGGTAATGAAAAGTTCTGTAGAGCAGAATAAATTACTGAAGAAAAGTGTTGTTTTGAGCATAGTTTAGTATGTAAAAGCAACGTCCTAAGTCCTTAGTTAGTTGATTAATTTGATAATTCATTTGCTTATTATTGCACTAGTAAACCTCACGAGATTTATAATAAAATACCATTAAAAGTAATGTCATTGGCAATCAAAATAAAACCCACACTATAAAAACATTTGAAAAAAAGAGGTTTCACTCGCTCGCGGAATCCTAGTCCTTTTAAAAAAGTTGTTTACCAAAGAGTATGCTCACCGCTTGTCAAAGCAAATGGGGCAATGGGGAAGGGAGGTAAAAGGGCGCGAAAATAACAAGTGTAATGACACGTACACACACGTGGGACTTGGCTGTATGTTATGAGCGCCTTTGCGTGGATTTTTCATTCTTTTGGCTGAAAAATGGTAAAAGAATTATGGGTAGAGCAAAAAACAGAAGAAATGTTTTTGTTTGATTTTCGTTTGGCTTGCTTGAAACCGTGCTGTTACTAATAAATTACCTAAATAAACTAAGTATAATAAAATATTTAAGTCTTAGTGAATAGATTAATTGATAGTTTATTTTTTTGTTTTTTATAGTGTTTTGTCACCATACAAGCTTAATAATATAAATTGCACTTGTAAAAAGACAACTGTGAACCTGTGACAGACGAGAAATTGAACCCCGTGTCCTACGCACGCAGTGTCACGCAGCCTACGCGTTAAAAAGCACTTGCAAAAATTCAACAGGCTTGTTAGTGTGACGGTGGCCGAGTGGTATAGGCATACGCCCGGATTGCGTAGGACATGGGGTTCAATTCCTCGTCTGTCACAGGTTCACAGTTGTCTTTTTACAAGTGCAATTTATATGATAAATTGATGTTTTAAGGTTGATGTTATTAAAATATTAAAAAAAAACAAAAACCATATTTCCACACAGTGAGATAGAGTTAATACGTTTTGCGGTCTTATACTAGAATCTATGACATGGGAAATGTAAATGTTTATTAAATTATCTTTAATCACATTCATAACTAAAATTAAATTTTCTTTTATACACTCTTTATAACTATTAAAGCAAAAGGAAGAATAATAAATTTGCCCTTGCGAAAAATGTTCAGGAGCCCTATTTTTGAATCACTCGCGTCAAGATGGCGAGTGATATTCAATGATTTTAAAGTCGAATTTTGGAATGAAAACCAGTTGTAATGTACACAAAAAGGATTTGAAAAATCATTGCTCAAATTTGAGTACTCACGTCTAGATTTTGAGTGATTTCCGTTGATTTTTTATGTGTTTTCGAACGAAAATCACACGCCATATCCAAGCGAGTGATTCAAAAATAGGGGCCTAGTACTCTGTCTGCCTGTATCTAACAAACCTAGGGAAAATCGACTCTATCTGAAATACCTATTAATAACAGTAATAGTGCAAAGTTTGCACCGTCGAAGTAGATTGTCAATTTCCGTCATTTGCGGAAATCACAAATTTTCTACAGGAACTTGCTGAAATCGATTCATGCCGTAGTAAACCAACATATTATAGTAGATTTTTTTGTGTTTTTTTTGTGTTTGTTCCTTTTCTTTATTTATTAAATCTCCTTCAATCGGCTTAGTAGACTTCAACCTTCAACATCGAAAAATAAGCAACAACGAATAATTCAAATAATCGAATGTTATTTCGTATGACTGAAATAGAAGTAAGTACGTATAACGTAAAATAACTGACTAAATACGAAACAATAATAATGTAATAAGTACGTTTAAACAATGGTAATAGTAGATTGTTATACAAGGGGAGAAAGCGACCCATTTCACTCGAGATGTTTCTGGCGCTCGAACGAAGTGAGAGCGCCAATAATTCGAGAGTGAAATGGTGCTTTCACCCGAGTTAAACATACTATTTTTCATTTCGACTGTGAGGAAAAACCATTATATATAAATGGGAAAAACATTAAATTTACAATAGTGGTTGTAGATGTCATGGTGAGGTATTATGTAGTACAGCGAGAAAGGAAAAGTCAAGTTTTTGCACAAAAAGACAGTTAATTTACAGTACTCCAAACATCTAACATGATTAGAAAGAATAACGGCACGAATACATGAAAACAGTACGAAAAAGCAGACGATACGAAATAATTAAAATCCTTGTAAAAAATATCGATCGAATTTTCCCACAGATAATAATTGTCAAAATTTAAAAAAAAGTAGGCATAGAGTTCAAAAAGAAAAAATGACACTGACAATGTAAAATAAAAAAAAAGTGTCATCTTGGTATTATGGCGGGAAGCCGAATATTTTAATCACAGATTAGTTATATTTGTATTTTAAATAAAGATTGAATCAATTGAATATTTTTTATATCAACGATCATAATATACATGTTTTTCAATGTATAGCTAAGCAAAAATGTTTATTATTTTTATAATATGATGCGACTCAATTATCTTTGACCCAAGCTTTGACTGTATGCCTTGACTCTATACCATGCCAATTAAAACTAAATTACTTTCCACCCAAGGGATGGATAAGCTATTTTCCACCCGGCTATCTACACAGGAAAGTGCTATTTTCCGAACAGGAGAGATGAAAAATTATTATAATAATGAAGTTTGTGTGGTGCAACATGTTAATAACTTAGAACCATTTCAATGTCAAGAATGAAAATGCACTTTTCAAAGACTGTTTAAATGTAAGCTAATAATAGAAGACCTTTTACATTTGCACGATATCGTTGTAGTGAGTTAGTTAAATGGTTATTGCACTATTTTTTTTATCTTTAGTTATTTTGCATGCTTTTTACTGATGTAAAATTTTCCCAAACGCCCATAAATTGTTAATTTAGAGCTCTTGATGGATAGATAGGTACCTATTTCACGATCTCCTAATAAGTTCTAGTTAGCGTTATCTACCGGTTACTTCATACTTATTGACGTTATATTTAAATTATTCAGTTGTTATTGTCGATGGTGAAACAGGCCTTTAGTGTGATATAAAATTACTATTATTCAACTAGTTATTATAAGGTTCAAGGCAACATATACCTAAGCCTTTGTCAAAAGTCACACACAAAAACAATTTTGAAGACTTGCAGACTTGGTCTTCGGTCAATTGGTCAAACCATAAAGAATAGACGTTGATGTCCAAACCTCGTAACGGAAAAACCCTTTTCACCCATTGTTTCCCGGTACAGAGTAAATTATAGATATTTGGATTTCCCATTACTAACACACTTCTATTTTCTTTCCCCTGATGTTAGCTAAATTTTGCGACGAAAATAGCTATGGAAGTCTCTATACTAATCGATAGTCTACTAGTTTTATAAAACTGAAGCGTTGTTTTGATCGCTTGATTAAACGCGCTAATCTCAAGAAATACTAGTCCGATTTAAAAAAAAATGTGTTGGCTATCTTATTTACAGGAAAAACTATGGACTTAATAAACATTGCCCAAAGCTCGTCTGGAAGAGATCGCTTATAGTGAGTGAATAGACCGCCTACATTGTATTTTTTTTTAACGAACTTGTAAATATTCTATGTGATGTGCAATAAAGAGTTATTTATCTTAACATCTAGCTGCGATATACGGAAAAACGTAGTAAAATCAAAACGTGCATATTAAGTCGCAGGGGACCGTTTGCATGACCAATATTAATTATATTACTTAAGACTAGCTGTGCCCGCGACTTCGTCCGCGTGGAATAGTGACTTTGGATAGAATTTTTAATTTATAGGCTTATGATTTTACAAATAAGATACTTAAGTATAAGTACTTATAAGTACGCAAGATATAAAGTATGTATATAGTACATTTTAGTACTCACTTATCATTAAAATTGGCCATATTACAACAATAAGAAGCAAGTAGTAGGTACATCAAAGGTGATCAATTATTATGAACATACCGATTATTTGGACGTTCACAATTTGTATTTCGATTAGGAATTCCTTTGTTTGATAGGATAATATGGTTACTTTACTTTTAACTACTACTTTGCCACAAAAAAAACTACTACTTTACTAACATTTTACTTTGTTGTGTGGAAAAAATGGATCTAAATATAAATTTTTTCATGGCACTGTTTTGTTATACTTTGGCAAGTACCATAAAGTACCAAATATTCATTTAATTTATACAAACCAATATGGAGGAAACACTACACATTGAATTAAAACACTTTACAGATTCATTTCCACCCACATTTATTTTAAATTGTTTCGCCTCGGCCCCGTCCCGCCTTAGCCCCGGCCCCATCGAACGGGATAAAAGGTATCCTATGTCCTTCTCCTGGTACTAAGCTACCTCCCCACCGTTTCGTCCCGGTCCCGTGCTACCCCAGCCCCGGCCCCGTCTAGCGGGACAAAAAGTATCCTATATGCAGAATCTTATGTCCTTCTCCTGGTACTAAGCTACCTCCCCACCGTTTCGTCCCGGTCCCGTGCAGCCCCAGCCCCGGCCCCGTCTAGCGGGACAAAAAGTATCCTATATGCTTTTCCTGATTCTAAGCTACCACCCCACCAACTTTCAGCCAAATCGGTTCAGCCGTTCTCAAGTTATAAGTGTTGTAACAAACACGACTTTCTTTTATATATATATATTTTCTGCCTACCCCCTAACTCTATTGGCGTGATTATTTCTATCCTAGTTTACTCTCCAAGTGATGCTGAGTCAAATAAAAAAAGCCCCATCAAAATCGGTCCAGTAGATTCTGAGATTAGCCCGGACAAACAGACAGACAGACAGACAAAAATTTTAAAAATTGTTGTTTTGGCTTCTATTACGGTAATTAAGACCCCCTGTAACAATTTTTCATAAAAATCTTCAATGTACAGAAATCGATCTTTTACAGTCTTATTATATGTATATGTATATGTATAGATAAATTGCAATATGGTAAAATTACACTTAAAACATTGAAGTGTCATTTACTTCGACCTTAGAATTGACGTAGATAGAGTCAATATTAGTTTTTAAAAAACTGCTTAGACAAGAGCTATTATAAGAAGGAATAATTTAATGAAGCTTATCTTATTTTATTATGCTAGGATCTTGCTATGTCTGAACATTTAAAACTCTTCTTATAACACTTCCTATAAACCAAGCCTTAAGCACATTTCCCTACATTCACGGAAATATCTACATAAGTATCTAAACTTATAGGTACTAAAAACCTTACGATAAACAGGTTTTCACTCACCGTGTCTTCCAAACACAGATAGGTAATTTCACTGCTCACAGATCACAGAAAAACAAATGCACACTGATTGTTTATTTCGTAGAACACTGGCAAAAACGCATTCACCAAGCAAGACTCAACTCGGTATGGCCGAAATCGATTTACCGGAGACAGGGACATTGCGCTAGAACGAGACGCAAGGTGTTTATGGCTGGTGATAGAGGGAGATGCACGGTGAGTGAAGGGAGCAGCGCTAGCAACCCTCAGTTATGGGGTTGGAAAATGAAGAGGTACTTTTTGTTCGATTTTTAAATGCGTAGTTTTTTTTCGGTGATCAAAGTGGCGAGCGAAACAGTCTAGAAAGTTCCAAAAACATCCTGTTTTTGGAACTTTCTAGACTGTTTCGGTAATGGCGGACTTATGAATTTGATTACAGCTTGAGAATTTGGCTATGCAAAGTTATTGTTTTGCGAAAAAAGGTAATGCGCGATTTAATTAAATAGTTTATGAAAGAGAAACGTACTTAAGTAGTTATGTATTTTTATATTATTTCCTAATTTACGGCTTACTTTAAAAAAAACTGTATGTATGTGTATTTAAATCGACGATTCAATATCTACCTAAGAAGCTACGCTATGATGCATGATTTCGAAATCACTCGTACCTCGATGTTTTATTGTTTTCACGCCTGTAGGCGGGCACTGTCCCGGAACGTGTTAAACAACTTTAAGTTCCCTTATAATCCTAGCTAGTTATTTATACTATTAAATACACTTTCGAAAATTCTAGAGCGATTTTTCTCGAAGCGTATGACACGTATCCAGTGCCAATGATTTCGATCTATTCTCACTTTAACGAGACGAATTCGATCGCAACTCACGTATACCACAAGTACCACCGCTAAGAGTGTTTTCATTGGTGTAACTCAGATCCCTGGGATAACTAGAGCAGTAGGGGAATGCTGAGGGTCGGAAGGGCCAACAAGTAGGATTGCAATTATGTTGATGTTGTTCGCGAGTTTTTTTTTTAAAATATTTCTGGCTAAAAACTGCCTTGATGATTACAATCGAGATTGTGTTGGTCAACGTGAACTGTTCATGATAGCGTATCAAGGAAATATACAGGTTCTTTTTGCACGGGGGTGCCAAATTTTTGAAGGTGAATGAGACATTTAATATGAACAACTTTTACTATGGGACCATCGTTCATACCTTTTTTCTGCCTCCCTAAACACTTTCGTCAATTTATCTGACTGATTTTGTATGGGGTACCTGAAATTCTATTTAAGATTTCGACCATGATAATAAAAGTTGTTCATAATAATGGTCTCATTCACCGCCAAAAATTTGGCACCCCCTTGCAAAAACACCCTGTATTTTGATTTTTTTTAAGTATTAACCGGTTCCCTGCGACTACGTATCCCTGTTTTTCAACCATATTTTGTCACTCTTTCTTTTTTTTATAAAGTGGAGCCTTATTGACACCTTAAAATTGTTTTAAGTAGTAAGTAGTACACATTAGATTCCAAAAAAGGCTAGTACCTTACACTCCATTCCACCCCAAGTCTAGCATAGCAATACATAGTACTACTAGATCGTAGCAATAATGCTACGAATTCATAGCACAAGTTCGAATCGTATAATTACAATAAATTACCTAAAGTATGTAAAAATAAAACCGGTTAAGTGCGTGTCGGACCCGCGCACTGAGGGTTCCGTGCCACCCTTAACTGAATTCAGGGTCCACTTATTTTCACTTAACGAAAACATCTCAATTTAATGCGACAGCAAAAATAACTTTGTTTTTCATAGTGTTTGTATGAAAGACAAAGTTATATTTGCGGTTGATAAAAATGTGCAATATCTCAAAAACTACTGGTTCGATCTCATTCAAACCAATTTTCGTTGCAAGTTTTTGTTGAGATCTACATCATATATTTTTTCCAAAATTTTTACTTTCTTAGTTCAAAAGTTAGATGGGGGGGACGCCCATTTTACCACTTTGGAAGCTTCTATATCTCAAACCTTACACTTTTAGAAAAAATGGTTTTAGAAACCTCAACATCATTTTAAAAGACCTATCCATAGACACCCCACACGCATAGGTTTGAGTAAAAAAAAATTTTAGGTTTTAGTTTCATGTATGGGAGCCCCCCTTAAATTTTTTTTTTATTACTTTTTGTATTTGAATCGGAAAGCGGTGAACAAAATACACCTACCTACCAAGTTTCAGCTATGTGATGCTTATAGTTTCAGAATAAAGTGGCTGTGACATACGGACGGACAGACAGACAGACAGACAGACAGACAGACAGACTTGACGAAACTATAAGGGTTCCGTTTTTTGCCATTCGGCTACGGAACCCTAAAAAGGGGAAGTTTTGCTTGTCATTCAATAGAACTATTTTTTTTATAATACAGGGTGACTCGCTCAGGCTCTTAAATTCATTTCTTTAACTTTAAAGAAATAAATTAAATTACAAAACAGTATGTAGTGTTTGGTTTAAAATAACATTAATTCTAACCACGGGAGATTCTCCTTTATACTTTAAAGAAAGAAAAAATAGGCACTTGATATTCCTTCGTCTAAATTCTAATAGAATCACCATTGAAAGCGTGATCGATTAAATGAACCAGAAGATTATTCTTATCAGATTCAATAAATAAAATCCAAACACTAAAACGGTCTAAAAATAATCGAATTAAAACAGCATTAATTATTTTGCTGATTCATTTCCTCGCCATCCGCCCCTTTTGCTGTGGAAATGGAATCCTTTTTTAGCTCGTTATTTCCCCGCCACGCTTATTTTTCGTTCGGGAAATAATTAAATTTGCCCAGAGGACTCGCTTTTGTTTTCATGTGGTTTATTTTGCGAGATTCGCGCAATATACTTTCAATCACTTTCACTGCCAATTCTGTAAAAGTCTGTAAACTAAAAAACTACTGCACGGATTTTTCTACATAGGTAATAAGTTTTTGATAGAGCAAAATGAAGTGATTACTTAAAAAGATTTAGAAATGCAGATTTTGATTTAAGTAGTATGTTGAGTTAGGTCATAATATACTTGGTTAGAGTCAACTAATAGCTATAAGATAGTGCGAACCATAATTAATATCTTTTTGGCTGGCAGTACTTTACAATAAAACAATGTCAACAACAAACAGTCGGTACGTTAAAAATTTTAGGCAATCGGCACTTAGACAAAAATAAAAATAAAACAATTTGAAAAAAAGAAAGAAGTAATAGTATTTATTTATGTAGAAATAATGTTCAATGTCTCGATCCTGCTGAGTCAGAGAGTTGCATAACTTGAATGTATCGAGCAAAAATTATAACTCTATAAAAATTATAACGTTACCGCTATATTTTATTAACTAAACGCTATTACGTTTGAATTTCTGCACGGTACCACGACTGTCACTTGCTTAATTTTGACAGTTTTTTGACATTTGACATTGACATTAGTTGTTTTGTAAGCTGCGCCTGGTTGTGCGTGCCGTGCTTCATTTATTCGTATTTAGGATAGTTTAATTGCTGAATTTAACCTAAAATGGCTGTAAGTACTTAAAAAAGTCAAACTGCAATATTTGCTTACCCTAGATACTTGCATTTTGTAAACATAACCTCAAAGTGCACATTTTAGTTTTCTGCATTTTTTCTCGAATTTTACTGTTTTACAGATGATAAATGCAACTTACATCTTTTTCTAGTCGATAGCAGCAGCCCAGGTGCAAGAAGTGCGTTCCATAACGCGAATTGAGCGTATTGGTGCCCATTCTCATATACGAGGATTGGGTCTAGATGATTCCTTGGAGCCTAGAGCTGTTTCCCAGGGCATGGTGGGCCAGAAGATGGCCAGAAAAGCCGCTGGAGTTATCCTGCAGATGATTCGAGAAGGTAAACATTGATCAAACTTATTTGGTTGCCATGGTAACCTGCATTTGTGAGATGCACTGACGAATTTTTCAATAAACATATTATTATATTATGTATTTGCTACATTAACTAATTCATCTGGCTCACTTGTGCATTTCAGAGTTATCATATACCAAAACAAAAATTACCATGTGTCATTCTGACTCTGACAAAATTAAAGAAACTGGCATCTTTTTTTCCAATGATTTAACCCGTCTACTGCTACATTCAAGATACAATAGAAAATCAATAACCATCTTGCACCAGTTCATGCTGTAACATGGAACCAGTTAACCGTTAGTTAATTAACACAAAACATTGCAATTAGACCTTTTTGTAGCCACATTATCACCTTTCCAGAAGAAAACCGATATAACCATATTGATCCCTACATTATTCATATACCTTCTTGTTCTAGGCAAGATAGCTGGGCGAGCGGTGCTCTTTGCTGGTCAACCTGGTACCGGAAAGACAGCTATAGCTATGGGGTTGGCTCAGGCACTTGGCCCTGATACACCGTTCACAAGCATGGCAGGTAAGCTAAAGCATTTAAATATGTTTGATGGTACATATCCATAATCTTGAGGCAATAAAGGTTTGATTTGATAATTTTGAGCTCTTAAAAATTTGTAGGTTATCTACTTATGCACAATACCTCTTATGCATAATTTGAGTGTATGTTAAGTTGGTCCTGAATGTTTAAAATATGATTAGGGCCAACAACAAAAATCTACAAACTCCGAACGTAGATTGTTTCCATGTACCTTGTAAAGCTTAAACAATATATCTATAGGTAAACTGCTTCATTGAGACTTCGCCTGCGGGATACAGGGAGGGAGGCAGGAGCCGGTTGCCCCACAGGCAAGGTCTAAATTTCAGGGTCTACCTGTATAGGTAGATCAAGAGAAAAGAGGGCATCATTATGAATACTCATGTAATACTCACTCAATAATGCCCCATTTTCAAGACTGCCAAGGAAGTGGCTCCTAAGATTTTTTGAGTAACCCATGTCATTTTTGAGTACCACTATGTTAGTTAATTTAAGTGTCATCATACATCACATTTTTTGTGTATTGAAGCCAGATTAATCAGATCATTCAGATGGGGGCCATAAGGTAACCCTACCTAAAATATTCATTCTGTGTGGAAAAGATTGTTATTAAAACAATGATATAATGAGATTTATTTAATAGTTTGAAAGTCTTTTTCTTACAATAACACTTGAAAAAATAAACATAATTTTAATTTACTTTTTTAGGTATTTGACTGACGCATTTCTTGCATTAGTAAGCGCAAACGTTTTTCTCTGAGAATGTTGCTTCTTCGCACTTCCTTAACCAGCTCCTGCAATTAAAATACATAAAATTCTTGATTCAAATATGTACTATCCATCATCCTATAGAGGCTTAACCAAATGAGGTACTATAATGATCACCGCCGCGTTACCACTTTCAAACGAAAAGCGGGCGTCACTTTGAACAAAAGAACGCGTTGTACAAGCGATTTCGGCTCTTAAGGTAATGCGGCAGTGACCTTGATACAGTCTTAAATACAGAACTTTACTGCCTTAACTAGTTCCATGCCACAACACGCACCGGTGCGTGATAACAATTTAATTTCTACAAATACGTTAATGGCCATCTTTTGTGATTATGTTGAATGTAAGATAGTATTCATAAATAAGTACATATTTCTCAATCATACACAAATATATGGAAATGCCTACTGTCAAAGAACAGATAGAAAAGTCCTGTAAAACCCACAAACAAAGATTAGAACTCCATAGAAATTGCTTGGCAAAGTCTGTCATGAATAAAATTTATAAATATTTGCACGCCTGCATGCAGGCTGAATACAGATAAGGTCAACCAGGGCAAATGCAACTAAAAAATCATAAGTTCCAAGTTTGAACAAACGCTGTTCGGTCATACTACATTTGCTTATTTATTTGACCCGTTTACTTCATTACATATACATTTAAGATTATTTTAAACCATTCAAACATTCAAACAGTCCTATAAATAACTGATAGTGACACAATTTCCTCAAATTGGAAGGAAAAGTTACATTTGCCCCTATTCGGGGGTAAATGCATCTAAATACGACTGTCTCTTATGTTTTTATCTTATAAAAACCAAAATATAATATTATTATGAGCTTTAATCTTATTTATAGGATTTTAAACTTTATTACCCTGCAGCAATGGCTATTTTTAAGTAAAAGCAGATTGTATTATGTGTGGGGGCTAATGCAACTGTTTGTTGAAGAATTAGTGTGGGAAACGCAAAGAACTAGCACTATCGATATTTTTTACAATACGTGTTATTTTTATCGGGGAATACCGGGACTATCAATGTATGTAATATTGCTAAATTACTTTACACCAAATCAAATAAATATGTTTTATAATACTATTTATTATTTTTCACTTATTATAACTACTAGGACAATCACAGAACAACCTTTTAACTCGTCAAGTATGTGTGAACGAGACACAATAGAAATTCCATTATTATGCGACTCTCGGCAGTCGTTTGATACCTGACTGATTACAGAAACGTTACATATACGTGTATATCAACTTTGGTACATATAGAAAACTAATGGCACAAGTTATTCTAATATTCTAACATTGCACTTAAAATATATTTATCCATGAATATCAAGTTTTAATTTTAATTTTGATTTTATTAATTATTTATTGTTCAATCACAGAACTACCTTTTAAATAAAACTTTTATAAATTTAACAAGTTTATACTATTTACACAGCATCCACTGCTTTTATTAGATTTTCTTGCGTATAGCTATCCACTTTTTTGCGATAATAATTGCGCACCATCTGTAACCAAAAACTTACTTTTTGTAGATCTACCGGGGCAAAATGATGTTTCGTTTTTATTGTTTGATCAAGTATATTAATCGATTTGCTCATAGGAAAAAATATATTTATGGTAATTTAGAGTTTTAATATCATATAGGTAACGTGGTACTATTACTTACTACCTACTAACAACACAACAGTTTCATATTTCTAAACGAAGTAAACAATAACCTTTCACGTACTTATTTATGCCTCAAGGCGTACGCATTGGTGAAAATGACGAATATGAACTTGCTCATCGATGAAAACATTCATAATCTCGACACCGTCACATCACTAGTGTAAGCAGTTTCATACAAAAATATATGGGGTTATTGTAACTAACCTCTAAGTTGCAATTACCCCATAGCGAGATTTTTGTGAGGAAAATGTAACTGCATCCATTACATTAGAAAAACTCAATAAAAGCACTGAAAAATATAAACAAAATCACTTACGGTTTATAATTAATCGTATCCAGTCACAAAAACTTGCTCAAATTACTTGAAAACATTTTTTTAACAGCAGCAACAACAACGAGATTTCACGCGCTGCACCTTCAAAATAGCGGTTTTACAAGATGAGCTGTCGATCAAACAGTATTCATCCTAGAAGCGCCATCTACCAAATATAAGGTCTAATTACCGTTTAGTTATGGAATGATAGGTGGCATTGTATTAAAACAGCCTCAATAAATGAGTTTTCATAGGGAGTTGCTATAGCCCCACAGTTGCATTTGCCCTGGTTGACCTTACTACCTACTTTACTTTTAAGACCTGCAGTTTGATACTTGCATACTTTTGTATATTCTGGCAAATAAATGATTGATTGGATTTAATACGGACAATAATGTGTTCCGTCTGAAATTACCAAGAATAGATTAAACCTAAGGAGATGTCGCATCAAAGGACTTGATTTATCTCCAAAAATTAAAATTTTCATCAAATTTAATTAAAGCTATCTGGCTGATCATAAATAGTAAAAAAAAACTGAATCATAAAGCAAAGTAACAACTCACTCTCATCAAACCATTCAATTGAAGTTGTGCGTTCAGTAACCGATGCGGTAGATGATTGACATGAATTTTTCTCCTCAACATTGGTCTTCTAACTTGTCTTCCATGATTTGGTGATTGAGAATAATCCTCTTGGATATGGTCATTCAATGAGTTTGCATCATCAGATATTGATGATGTTCTTTGTTGAGGAGGAGGTGATGCTTGAGAGACCTGTAATGATAAATCATCATCATCATCATCATCATCATCATCATCATCATCATCATTATCAGTCAAAGGACGTCCACTGCTGAACATAACCCCCACGGATTTCCACAGAGACCGGTTGTGAGCGGTCTGCATCCAGTGTGATCCTGCGATCTTTACAAGGTTGTCTGTCTGTCTTGTCGTTGAACAAGATAAATGTGGTAATGATAAATAGAAGTGTAGATTGCTGTATACATGTTAAATAACTGCAAAGGAAATAACTAGGCAAGTTTGTACAGGATGTGGCCTGTAATAGGATCAAAAATTTAAAATACACCCTTTACATTGACATATTGACCTCGGGTTCATTTGAACTATTTAAACCCCTTAATTAAGGCCCGTTCACAATCTACAAATAAGCAATAACAAACGAATAGTTCAAATAAAGAAAGTTATTTTATATGAAGTATCTGACACTTAATGCTAATCAGAACTTATTAAGATGACACAGGCCATGGATGTCATGAAGCGACATCAATTGTGACTAAGCTCCTTAAATAAATTTAAAAAAAATATGATTACATTTTTTATAGGAAAGTATTATTACAAAAGTTGACGTACCCAGACAGTTTCTTCAAAATCAATATCAGCTTCCTCCTTCACAATTTCTATGCTGTCTTCAGACAAACCCAGATTGATGTCATCACCTTTAAACCGATAACACATTTTTAAATGATGATGAAAGTGGCCGTTTTTTAGGGTTCCGTAGCCGAATGGCAAAAACGGAAAATTAATATACAGGCTGTTTTGAGATAACTCAAAAGCCCTCAGAAAACAATTCTTTAACAACTTAAATAAGAAAAATAAAAATATTGCGGAATTCCATAACTTGTGCTAATTTGCTTTGAGATCAAAGGTATGTTGACCAATATTTAATTGTATTTATTTCCCCGGCTCCCACGACTGCGTCCGTGCGTTTTGAGTTTGCCCCCTCCCCTCCCGTCGCAGCGTGATGTTTTATAGCCTAAAGCCTTCCCCGATAAATGAGCTATCCAACACAGAAAGATTTTTTAAAATCGGTCTATTAGTTTCCGAGATTAGCGCGTTCAAACATACATAACTCTTCAGCTTTTTAATATTATTGGTATACTAGCTTTTGCCCGCGACTTCGTCCGCGTGGAATAGTGACTTCTTTCTCCCGTTTTTTACACATTTACCACTATATCTTTGCTCCTATTGGTCGTAGCGTGATGTTATATAGCCTAAAGCCTTCCTCGATAACTGGACTATCCAACACAAAAATAATTATTCAATTCGAACCAGTAGTTTCGGAGATTAGCGCGTTCAAACAAACAAACAAACAAACAAACTCTTCAGCTTTATAATATTAGTATAGATTTAGTCGTTAAGCCTAGTCAGAGGCCCTATGGGCGGCTTGAAAAAATCTGACAGCAAGGTTGGTCGCTTGCCTTGCGCCCCTCCGCCAATCCGCACTGAGCCCGCGTGGTGGAGTATGGCTCATACTACCTCATAGTTGAGGTAAGGCCTTTGCCCAGCAGTGGGATGCTTACAGGCTAACTTTACTTTACTAGTATAGATTTACTTGCCTGTATTGTTTCTCCTACTAGTTGTAGGGTTAATTTGCTTGAGATTTCTTTCCTTCTTCATTTTTCTCTTTTGATCGCGCCAACACTGAAAAGTAATAAGATTAGATAGAAACTAATTCAAATTATAAATTATATTCCAATGACCAAGTTTTATCAGAACCGAGTTTTACCGAATTTTATCAAAATCGGTTCAGTTCGGCACATCGCTAACACTAAATGCAGTATGTATGTTTGTATATTCGTCCACAGATTTCTAGGAAACGATAAGTCATGGTAAAATGATTCATTTCTAGTTCATTCTGGTATATTTTATCTGGTATAACCTACTATGTATCACTAAACAAACTACTGTAAACATTATTGGGTTATGAATAAAAAAAAATATTTCAATACAGTTAGGGGACAGTGTAATTTGCATCAAAATTGGTCGAATAGTTATTGAGACATAGGTAATATAACTAAAAAACTTTTTTCAAAAATTAAAAACCGCCTTCAAAAAATCTACTACAAGTCCACAAAGGTAATAAATATCCTTTTTTTTTTTAAATATCCTTGGACATTTCACACAGCGCCATCTGGTCCCAAACTAAGCAAAGCTTGTACTATGGTAACCAGACAACGGTTATAAACATACTTAAATACTTTTTTTTTTGTAAATACATACATATTATACATAGAAAACACCCAGACCACAACAAACAGACATGTTCATGCACACAAATGTTTGTAATGTGCGCGGATCGAACCCGCGACCTCTGGCGCAGTAGCCAATTTCTTAACCACTGCGCCAAATCGGTCGTCCGTAATAGAAGACATCTATACTTACTAATATTATAAAGCTGAAGAGTTTGTTTGTTTGTTTGTTTGTTTGTTTGTTTAAACGCGCTAATCTACGAAACTACTGGTTCGAATTGAATAATTCTTTTTGTGTTGGATAGTACAGTTATCGAGGAAGGCTATAGGCTATATAACATCACGCTACGACCAATAGGAGCAAAGATATAGTGGTAAATGTGTAAAAAACGGGAGAAAGAAGTCACTATTTCACGCGGACGAAGTCGCTGGCAAAAGCTAGTGTTTAATAAAACATTAAACATGTCTTCTATTTTAAAGAAACAAATTCAGTTTGAGTCGGTGCATGATGTGATGTGTGTATGAAGACAAATATGCGTTATTATTATTTATTTATTTTATTCTTTATCGCACAGACAAAAGAAAGTACAAATGGCGGACTTAATGCTTAAAGCATTCTCTACCAGTCAACCATTGGGCGAGGCAGAAACGATTGAGGCGGCGTAAAAGAACACAAAAAAGCAACAAATTAATATTATACTGATATTAGTATTATTAGTAGTTATTAGTTAGTTTGAGTTAATAATAATATAACTGTGTCGGACTAGGAATCAATGTTGTGAAATTGAATTTGATCATGTGACGCAGCCTACGGGTCAACGAAAGCACATGCAAAATTCAACAGGCTTGCCAATGTGTTGTTGGTCGAGTGGTATAGGCATGCGCCCGGATAGCGTAAGATACCGGGTTCGATTCCTTGACTCATTTGCTCTTTACAAGTGCAATTTTTGTTAATAAGTTTTTTGAAGTCGTTTTATTAAACAAATATTGGACACCAATCACGTACATGTCTCTGATCCCAAACTAAGTAGCTAATGCAGTTTTGTTATGGAAATCAGACACAACGGTGGTACCACAACACCCAGACCCGGGACAATATAGAAAATTATGATTTCTACATTGACCCGCCCGGAAATCGAACCCGGGACCTCGGAACGGCGACGCCTTGAAACCCAGCGTGCTTAGCCACTGCACCACGGAGGTCGTTTGATTTATTTAAATTACTAGCGAACCCAGCGAACTTTGTTTCGCCCCGGCCCCGTCCCGCCCTAGCCTCGGCCCCATCGAACGGGATAAAAAGTATCCTTCTCCTGGTACTAAGCTACCTCCCCACCGTTTCGCCCCAGTCCCGTGCTACCCCAGCCCCGGCCCCGTCTAGCGGGATAAAAAGTATCCTATATCCTCTTCCTGATTCTAAGCTACCTCCCCACCAACTTTCAGCCAAATCGGTTCTGCCGTTCTCGAGTTATAAGTGTTGTAACAAACACGACTTTCTTTTATATTTATAGATGTTTAATTTATTTAAATTATTTTTAAGCTTACTATCTTCCATTGCTCCAGTGTCCTTTTCGGGCCGAGTGTATTCAGTTCGTCGCGCAGTTTCGCCCATTCTCCCTGCATTGTGACCGGATTTTTCTCGGCGTTCGCAAATTCTTTGTTCAGTTTCATGTATTTATGGAGATGAACTATCTGCTTTTTGTAACTGCGAATTTTCCTGAAAGTTTGAAAGAAAGAAAGAAACATTTATTTTGACTTACAACAATACAGACATAATAAAAATAATAATATAAAAAACATGATTGTGTTTCAAAAAGGCTCCCGCTCAGCACTGGTCGTGATAACCATGTGTAATGTTTATCACGACGCTGGTTTTCAGCGGGAGCCTCGATACTGGGACGTTGGGAGTTTTTAATGTATTTTAAAAAAAATACTGGCGGCCTGAATGCCTTAAGATATTTTCTACCAGTCATCATAACATAAATATTAGTTAATTGTTGCTTTTTTTTCTGTTTATTATTTTCGCTGCACCCATTGCCATCTCTGAGGCCTTACTCTGGACACAAAATCCGATCCAACGGCATCCCTGTCACTCATACCAGGCCGTGTATGCGTGTGACAGGGATGGCTATACTCATTGGATCGGGTTTTGTGTCCAGAGTAAGGGGGCTGTATGACCTAAAGGTTTGACTGGCAGAGAATGCTTTTAGCATTAAGTACACCATTGTACACCATGATTTGTGCAATGTTTTTAAATAAAAAATAATATTAAGGTCTCTAATAATGGGGGATATGACTTTGACTGGGCATCAGGAGGTGAAAAACCAAGGCAAACCAAAGGCAAGAGAGAAACCACCACATTACCATTCATAATTTGGAGTTGTGGAAAAAAAACTTCACTGACAAAAGCCTACCTAGTTCTTTATGATCATAGATCATGCATGGATGATTTAAATTTGGAAGAAAATACTACTACTATTATTTATTTACTAATTGTCTGTGTTCTGTCTCGAAGCGCTGGTAGGGCCCAAAAGACAAGGAGACATTATTCAGCCCTTTCAAGGCACATTTTTTTTTTTTACTGTATATTTTGATGTTCTTAAGTGGCATTTCATGACCTAAATTGAAATAATCTCCCCAGATCAAGAGAATAATATCCTCAATGGAAACATAGAAATAAAGAATAGGCTGTATGGACCCCATCCAAAGCCGTGAAACCATAAAAAAAATGAAATAAAGATTTTGAATTTGAATTTATATTTTACCTAAGTAGATAATTATTTTATTTATTTAATACTTACGTCCTTTTCGCCATCGCCATCTATAACAAACAATATCGTTATAAATTACTTCAATCTACTAAATTAAATCAGATGTGATCATGTGACAGATACAACCAAAATCGTTAAAATAGAAGTAAACAAACAAACAACTGTCAAAATTGAATTGTGTCTTTTTTGTCTGATTTTTCAAAGTCCAAGTTTTTATAACGTAAAAAGAACAATTCAATATCCTTTATAACAAACCTAATCTACTCTAACCTGTTTGCAAATACACGAAAAGATACTTTTTTCCTCTCTCGCTACATATGAAAGTTGCAACTTTTATTTTATTAAATTCAACAAAATCAAGTTGCTAGGCAACCAACGCAACTATACTGGAGGGCTGGATAGTCATCCAACCAGATTATAGGACTGTGTTTCACAATCGAATTATAAGCATTACCTACCAAAGCAACGAATAATTCAAATATCGAAAGTCATTTTGAATGAAGTAGCGGATAGATAACGCTAATAGGAGCTTGCTTATTCAGACATTGTGAAACAGGCCGTTTAACTACATAATTATGTTACTATGAAACTACTATCACGATAAACGATATATTAATATAGACACAATTCATTCACCATTACAATTTCACAATAAACACTCAAATTAATGTTTTCTATTTCCTAACCTCTAAATAGATTACCGTTCGAAATAAGTTTTACGCCGTGATATTTACCAAAAGTAAGCTTAGATTAAACTGTATAATTTAAGTAATATTTCGTCAACTATGCGTAGTGATAACAACTACTATTGAAAAAACGAATATTCACCGATATAATTATCTTTGTAGACAAGTTTTATCGTCCTGCCAACAGATAAACTCAACTAAAATGTTTCTTTCATTGATCAAGTGATAGGGCCATAATACTTGGTTATAAGTTCGAATTTTGCTTGTCATTTCCAAACGATGTTGTCTCGGTAAATTCAACCGTATTGCAAACAGTTAGTGTGTAGAATGGCGTGATGCCGTGACACCGTGCGGGTTGACGTTGACAGATGGCAGCTGCACAAAATGGCGGATAACGAGGCAAAGGTATTCATACTTATTATGCCTTACGGACTTTCGTCAATATTATTTTTAGATACGGATTTATTGTTTGCATTAGTAGTTAGTGTACTTATGTGTTGTAAAAAATACTTCTCGGACAATTTCAATAAAGATAAACTGTATATTCCGTTAACGTAAAAAAATGTTTTACTAATAAATCAATAGTTTTTTGATGAATACTTATATTATTTAGTGTGTAGTAAAGCTTTTAAATGATTATGATACTGTTATGGTTTTATTAAACGGAATGATTTTCTTTGCTTTGTTAATTTTACACTCCTATACCTGTGAGAAAATGTATTAAATTTTTTGGAAATACGATTATTTGGGTTGATCAAATGGTCATCATCTTTGATCTTGTTCAGATACTTTGATCTGCTGTCAGGGCTGTCTGTACGGCCGAGGTTTCGGCCGCTTAACCACTTTGAAACTATTTTTTTTCATACACTTGCATTCATGCACGACACGTAAACGGCTAATACACCAAACAAAAGACGACGTGAGGTGCAAGCCATTTTTTCCCCTTAAGGTGGTTAGGCGGGGGTGATCTCGATATTACATCACGATATTCAAACGGTTACCTTGATCTGCCGTCAAGGCCGTCAGTACCGTCGAGGTCTCTGCCGCATAACCACTTTTATTTCATACACTTTCATCCCTGACACGTAAATGGCACTCCCTCTAAACAAAAGATGACGTGAAGTGAAAGCAATTGTTGCTCTTGAGGTGGTTAGGCGGCGGTGGTCTTGGTATCATTGTACTTGTTTGCAATAAATGAATCTATCCATCTATCTATTACATCTCCATATTCAAATCAAAGGGTTACTTTGATCGGCCGTCAAGGCCGTCAGTATGGCCGAGGTGTCTGCCTAACCACTTTAAGACGATTTTTTGGATATACTTGCATTCACGACACATGAACGGCCATCCCTCCAAATCTAAACCGACTCGATGTGCAAGCGAGTTTTGCTCTTAAGGTGGTTAGGCGGCGATGACCTTGATAATACATCTTGCCGGTGAAATGCGGTCTGAATCAAAAAGTCTCCAATCCAGAACTTTACTACCCCAATGGCCATTAGTTGCCGTTATAAACTCTCATTGATGCGTTTATCAGCATTCATTTGTCATTCTTTTGTTAACGCAAGCGCCGGCGGCCAATCGATCCCTGAGCGTTTAAGTAAGATAGTAAAGAGAAATATTTGTTTTCACAGGATCGGAAATATTCTCCCTGGAGATGAGCAAGACAGAAGCCCTCACGCAAGCGATCCGAAAATCCATTGGAATTAGAATCAAGTGAGTAAAAAATGTATTTAAATTATTACTAAATCCACTATCATCATCAAATTTTAGAGCTAGGCTCTTGTGGAGTTTCTTCCTAGTCTAGTGGTTTCCCTCTTGCCTCCTACACCGCATAATAAAGAAGTCAGTGTTCAACGCTGAGTCATCTACATTATGTAGGTTATGATTTTGTCATATTTTATATTTTTATAAAATTAACATAAAGAATGTAAAGGTTTCTTACAATAGCGTATGAAACTGGCATCACGAACAAATTTCGTGCTATATAAATTGACGCCACTTGTCATCTATGCGTCAAGGAATACGTCACAATCTTGTCATCTAGTTCTCTATGCGTAGGAATAACAATTCACGTTTAACAGGGAAGAATCAGAGATCATCGAAGGCGAAGTAGTGGAGGTGGTCATAGAGCGGGCGGCGGGCGGGGGAGGCGCGCGCGTCGGGCGACTCACTCTCAAAACGACCGACATGGAGACCAACTACGACATGGGCGCCAAGATGATTGATTCGCTGCTCAAGGAGAAGGTAAACACACGCACACACACACACACAACACACACACACACACACACACACACACACACACACACAACACACACACACACACACATACATATACGTATTCTCTTCTACCCACCAAAACAGTCTTACAAACACACAATGATCAATATCGATTTGGTTGTCATAATACACTTCCTTGGCTGGATAGACACATCTAAAACTCATAAAAAAATATATAATTTTTGTCGTTGTCAGGTGCAAGCCGGTGATGTGATTACCATAGACAAGGCGACGGGAAAAATCAACAAGCTTGGCAGGAGTTTCGCTCGCGCCAGAGACTATGATGCTACAGGTATGATTTGGGTTTTACCCAATTTAATATTATGATTTTATCAAGATGATGGGGATTCTTGCTAGAAAAAATATACATATAACAATGCCCGCATACTGTACATTTTTCTTAACCGTATTTTTCATGGTAGTGCATTTTTTTTAAGTGAACTTTATCAGAACTGTGTTGTGGACAAACAACCGCTTAAGTTTAAGTTTATCTTAAATTTCGTGCTCACGCTGCTCTAGACTATTTATTTTTTATTTTAATAAAAATTCTGATAGTGCTCGTTCAGGGCTAGCATACGACTGTCGATAAATTATATCGTGTCGATAAAATAATTTAAGTTAGTAAACATTCACCTTATTTAGGAGCTAATGATAAGCCAGTATTGCAAGTGCCAGGACCACGGAGGAACCATGATTATTGTTATCTAACATTATTGAGTTAAAATAAGAATTACTGTCGTAAGTTCTAGGTCGTCCCAATCCTACTAATATTATAAATGTTAAAGTTTGTCAGAATGGATGTATGGATGTTTGTGACTCCTTCACGCAAAAACTGCTGAATGGATTATGATGAAACTTCATAATAATATGCTTCATTCATTTTACTGGAAAAGCATATAGGCTGTAATCTATAGTTGAATATAATGATATATACTATTTACCCGTGAAGCTGCAGGGAGCTTCACCCGAGTAAATAGTATAGAAGCTGCGGGCAGCCGCTAGTTTCTCTAAATTATATTAATTTTTCATTCAGGCCAGCAAGCTCGCTTCGTCCAGTGCCCTGAGGGTGAATTGCAGAAACGCAAAGAGGTTGTGCACACCGTCACACTCCACGAGGTAGATGTTATCAACTCTCGTACACACGGATTCCTTGCACTGTTCTCTGGTAAGTAGCTTATTTTTATTTATTTATTTTATAACAGGCTACACATTACATGAGCAATATTGGCCCAGAAATATCATGAATATGTATTTTTTAAATAAAATTAAGGGTTCAAATTAGTTAATTGTTAAGTTGGGGCAGAAAAGTTCTAGATTGGAGACCCTTCGACCAAAGGCGCAGCGTAGGACGTCCACCGACAATATGGACAGACCATTGTAAAAATGGCAGGATCACACTGGATGCAGACCGCTTGTGATCGGTCGATGTGGAAAACTGTGGGGAAGGCCTATGTTCAGCAGTGGACGTCCTTTGGCAGATAATGACGATAAAATTAGTTAATCGCTATGATAGGCCTAAGACGAACGCATTAATACGGTTTATCACGTTGATGTTATTTTTGAGTGGATTTTGTAATACAAATAAAATAAAATAAAATTTTATTTATATTGCCCAGCACTGGGATGCTTACAGGCTAACTTTACTTATTAATATGTATGTATATGAAAACCAACAGCGATAACATGAGTATAAATAAAGAGAATTTGATAAATATTACTTCCATTGTTATAAGTTACCAATTTTTATGAACGTATCTAAAGATAAACCGCTTCATTGAGACTTTGCCTGCGGGGGTACCAGGGCGCGGGGGGAGGCGAGAGCTAGGTGCCTCCCCCCGCGCCCCAGTGCCCTGCAGGCGCGGTCTCCATTTCGCGGTGTTACTATAAACATTTGTCATTATTTAACTAGGTGACACCGGTGAAATAAAATCGGAAATAAGAGAGCAAATCAACAGCAAAGTGGCGGAGTGGCGTGAAGAAGGCAAGGCCGAGATGATTCCAGGAGTATTGTTTATTGATGAGGTATGTTTTAGTATAAGTGATGTTTTTACACAATTCATCAATCAGTATATTGGTCATAATCATCCAGTGATTGGAATTCCTAATATTTTTGTGTGTAAATCAAATATTAATTTACTGATAGATCCTTTTCAATAACCAGAGCAGAGAATGCTTATAACATTAAAATGAAATTTGTGCAATATAGTCTTTAAATGAATAATAATAATAAAACCGGCCAAGCGCGAGTCGGAACCGCGCACTGAGGGTTCCGTACCGCCCTTGAACCGAATTCGGGGTCGACTTATTCCACCTAGCGAAAATATCACAATATTTTTTGACAGCATAAATAACTTTGTTTTTCATAGTGTTTGTAGTTTTTTTTTTTACTTTTTGTATCTGAATCGGAAAGCGGTAAACAAAATACACCTACCAAGTTTCAGCTGTGTAATGCTAATAGTTTCAGAATAAAGTGGCTGTGACACGGACGGACAGACAGACAGACTTGACGAAACTATAAGGGTTCCGTTTTTTGCCATTCGGCTACGGAACCCTAAAAAATACCCACGGTTTCATGTAAAAATTGTCTTGTAACAAATTAATTTATGATTTTTAATGTCAGTACGTGAAATTTCACAGTACTATATTTGCCTCCAAAATTACTGGACCAATAGTGTGTTTGATTGATTTATTTTAGGAGACATTGTCCAAATGCTTGCGTCGAACTACTAGTAGTACTTGTTTCTTATATCCTTTGTATATTATATTCTAGGGCCTCTGAATGTTCTGGGTTCTATTGCCAAGAGCGAACATAATAATTATAGTCGTAAAAAGTAAATTACTAACTAGTGGAGTCATTATAACATAACGTTTTAATTCCCAAAAATAATTCCAGCATTCTAAACACATGCAGAATTGTACGATTTTTTTTAAAATAAACATCAGGTTCATAACTTCATTCAACTGCCCTAAAAGTCTGGTATCCACTTGATCTCGACCCGTGGATATCATAATAATACCGATGTCTCCAAACATCGAGATATATAAGAATATAGAAAGAAAATAATAATAATTTTTGTATTTGATTTTGGTGCTGAATAAACGTTTTTTCTTTCTTTCTTTCGATAGGCTCACATGCTAGACATAGAATGCTTTTCTTTCCTCAACCGGGCGCTAGAATCGGAAACGGCGCCTGTGGTCATCATGGCCACGAACAGGGGCATCACGCGGATCCGCGGCACCAACTACCAGAGCCCGCACGGCATACCCCTGGACCTGCTGGACAGGATGATCATTGTGCCCACCGCGCCGTACTCGCGGCAGGAGCTGCGCGAGATACTCGACATACGGTGAGCATACGCTGCAGGCGCTGGGCTCTACAGAGCAAGCCAATAATTGGAACATATTATAAAGCTGAAGAGTTTTTTTGGTTTGTTTGAACGCGTTAATCTCGGGAACTGCTAGATCGGTTATATAAAGTCACCTCGTTTTTTGTAGAAAACACTTTGAGGTGTTTATACGCTAGTTTTGGAGAAAATTAGAGATAAAGGTTATTATTTTTAATTAAGGTTAAGATTAGAGAAAAATAAGTATTGGGCATTGAAATGAGCCGAAGCCGATGACGTAGGTAACTTTTAAACGTGACAGGTTGCTATTTGATAAAGATATATTTTCTTTGTTAGAGAAAATAAAAATAATGAAAATGATGATGGTTTAGAATGTTTTTAAAACACTCACAGTGTCATATTTATATTCTTAAAGATGAAATCATTTCAATCATTCATATTTAAGAATATAAATATGACACTGTGAGTGTTTTAAAAACATTCTAAACCATTGTATAGCGAAGCGTCATCATTTCCAAGTTGAATTTATTCTGTAAAGAATAACTACTTGGCCCACTGTTGCATAAACGTATACAAGCATTTCGCGCGGTCAGACCGACAGCACGGTAGCTCAATTGGAAGAGCAGTTGGCCCGGTGAGCCAGAAAGATGCTGATTCGAATCCCGCCCGTGCGCAATTTTTGGTTTCTTATTTCATCTTTAAGAAAATAACGATTTTTCAAGAAATTATAATAGTGTCATGTTTCTATGATCTATACCAAGATACAGTTAAATTATTATCACTTAAAAAGATTTGACCTTATATATCGGAAGGCTTTAGGCTATAAAACATCACGCTGCGACGGGAGGGGAGGGGGGCAACTCAAAACGCGCGGACGCAGTCGCGGGTGGCGCTAGTAAATAAATAAATGCGCGAGCTTAGAGTACATTTAACACAGAGATTAAAAAAGTATTTAGTCATGCTACTGACTCGCAGTTGGTCTGCCCTGAGCATTATAGTAAAACCATTTAAAATTAAAATGATATTGTAAGCTCTTTTAAGCCTGAGATACAGGTTTAACCGATAGTTGATTTTTGTTTTTATAGTGTTTTGTCACTATACAACTTAATAATATAAATTGCACTTGTAAAAAGCAACCGTGACTCTGTGACAGACGAGGAATCGAACCCCGTGTCTTACGCTATCCTGGTGTATGCCTATACCACTCTGCCACCGTTACATTGGCAAGCAAACAGACAAAAATATAATTTAACTAGCGGTCCCAGCGAACTTTGTTTCGCCCCGGCCCCGTCCCGCCCCAGCCCCGGCCCCGTTGAACGGGATAAAAAGGATCCTATGTCCTTCTCCTGGTTCTAAGCTACCTCCCCACCGTTTCGCCCGGCCCCATCCCACCCCAGCCCCGGCTTCGTCTAACGGGATAAAAAGTGTCATATGTCCTTCTTCTGGCTCTAAACTACCTCCCTGCCAATTTTCAGCTAAATCGGTTCAGCCGTTCTTGAGTTATAAGTGGAGTATCTAACACGACTTTCTTTTATATATATTGATACACAATTTTCCATTCACCACTATTTCAGATGCGAGGAAGAAGACTGTCAGATGTCAAACGACGCGTTGACAGTGCTCACGCGCGTGGCGACCGAGACGTCGCTAAGATACGCCATCCAGCTCATCACCACTGCTTCTTTAGTCGCTAAGAGGAGGAAGGCCACTGAGGTGAGAAGATTAGTTTTATCATTTTTTGTCTTCTCTCGGTAGCTTTTATCGCGGCAATCGATAAATTTCAACAAATAAAAAAATAAGTTTTATCGTTTTTTGTCTTCCCTCGATAGATCTAATTTGCACACCTCTGTAGCGTTTGTCGCGGTAATCGTGGATAGCGTTTATCGTAACTTACTGTGCTTGTTGTTTTAATAAGTGTTAAGAATTGTCCTGTCTTATAAGTTGAAAAAATGAGAAAAGCATGTCGATTGACAAAAATATATTTTATCGACGCGATAAATGCTGTCGAAGCGTACATGTTAGGCCTACATACACATTCAGTAGGTAAGCCTAATGGATGAATTTAGGAGGCTACTTTGATTACAAATTTGTAAATTCACTAATTTTGTGTGCAATAAAGAGTTATCTATCTACATATTTTATTTAAATTAACCCCTTGATAAAAGGTGAAATAGGGGTGTAAAAAACATAACATTAAATTTAGCAAAGATGAAATAACCTATGCTTATTATAATAATTACATCGTCATCGATCAGCTTGTTTGTATGTATGTATGTTTTTCCGAGATTATCTCATGTTTGGCTGAACCGATTTTGATTATTTTATAAAAAAAAATATCTTCTTTCACAGGTCAGCATGGAAGACGTCAAGAAAGTGTACTCCCTGTTCCTGGATGAGCATCGTTCGGAGCAGTTCCTGAAGGAGTATCAGGACGAATTCATGTTCAACGACGGTGGCGGTGGTATGTATTGTTAATACTTACTTATTTAAAAAGCTTTCGACTGCCTCGGTGGCGCAGCGGTTAGAGGGTCGCATTTTAAAGTGACGGCGGTGCCAGAGGTCCCGGGTTCGAATCCCGGGTCGGGACAAAAATATATACCTGGGTTTTTCTGTTCAGAAAATCTCAGGGAAGCCCGGAGTTTGGAAGTTGGCGGTGTTGCTCCCGTGCCTCGGTGCGCACGTTGCGCCGTTGGTCCTGCGCCTGATCTCTCTCCGGTCGTGTCAGATTGCTGTCCCATCGGGCTATGAGAGTGAAAGGAATAGAGAGTGCACCTGTGTTTGCGCACACACTTGTGCACTATAATATGTCCCGCGCAGTCAGTTACTCGTTATGACTGGCCAGCGTAGTCGAAATCGGCTAGGGGGACTATTATAATGTAAAAAGCTACTATGACAGACAAGGAAGCGAACCCTGTTGTCTTACGCTATCCGGGCGCGTGCCTATACCACTCGGCCACCGTCACATTGACAAGCCTGATCAATTTTGCAAGCGCTTTCTTTAACGCGTAGGCTGCGTGACCTCATCAATGTTGCGAGATTGCTCTATATCCGAAATAGACACAGGCTTTGATTCCTTGTCTGACCAGTTGCTTTTACAAGTGCAATTTATACAGGGTGTTATTGCAAGGGGGTGCCAAATTTTTGGAGGTGAAAGGGATCAATATGAACAACTTTTACTATGGGACCATCGTTCAATTATTAATTTTATTTTCTGCCTCTCCATACATTATTGTCAATGTAGGTGACTGATTTTGTATGGGGAACCTGAAATTTTATTTAAGATTTTGACCATGACCCCAAAGTAAAAGTTGTTCATATTGACGGTCTCATTCACCTCCAAAAATTTGGCACCCCCTTGCAATAACACCCTGTATTATAAAGTTTTTATAGTGACAAAACATTATGAACGTGCTAGGAACGTACTGTCAGAAAAATATTCGGATAACCCACTACACCGTTCCGTCACCGACCAACACCGTCGCGTGCCATGCACAGAGCGTGTCAGCACCGGCAAAATACGTTCTATCTCGTTCTCGCTCCACATAACGGTGGGACAGAACGATGTAGATCCGTTCAGTGGGCAAGGTAGAGCGTGTCGTGTTGTTTTTCGTGTCTGATACGCTCCTAGCACTGTCATAGTATGGTACGATTTATTAGACAGAAATCTTAAGTTATAGGCATTCGCCCGTTAATCAAAGACTAGGATTTCTAATATATTTTTCTTGAGTTCCATATATCTTATATCTATACATAAGGTCACCTCGTTTTAAGTGATAATATTTAAAGGACTGATTCAGCACAATAAATTAATCTTTTTTTGTAGAAAACACTTTGGGTTTTTTTCCGCTAGTTTTTGAGAAAATTGGACACTAAGGTAATATTTTTTTTTAGATTTTAATTTTTTATTAATTAAGGCTAAGATTAGAGAAAAATAATGTTTAGGCATTGAATTGAGAGAGGCGAAGCCGATGACGTCGATAACTTTTTAAATTTTCAGGGTGCTGTTTTAAAAAAATGTATTGTCTATGTTAAAGAAAATAATAAAAACGAAAATCTCGATTTTCCAAAAAATTATGATAGTGTCCTATTTCTATGATGTAAACAAAGCCACTGTTAAAATATTATCACTTAAAATGATTTGACCTTATATATAAAAGAAAGTCGTGTTTGTTACAACACTTATAACTCGAGAACGGCTGGACCGATTGCCATGGTTTTTGATTTGTTGGATTTGTTTCCGTCCCGAATAGCAGAATACATCTTAAAAACAATGAAAACTCGATATGTGTAATGAATACTTAATCATTTCAATTGATGCTGGTTTGTTTATTACATGTCAAACATTTGTTGTCCAATCCAAAGAGGATAGAACCACTACTACGTTTTAAGAGTTGGCACCTCCCTTTTACCCGTTGTTAGGGTTATGAACGTACTTATTACCAACCTAACAACAAATACAGTGCTACCAACTTAAACAATAAACGTCAAAATAATAGTGCTGCACCAACCTGAAACCTAAACATGCTATCGATATCGATAAAAATACTGCTTAGGATTTACTTTCAAAATCTCAAATATTTTACTTTAAAAAATAAAAACAAGCGGTAAGTTCCACCATAGCACGCCTTCATAGTGCATATACACAGAATATTTGTAAGAATATTGACATGCTGTGAAATGGTTACCGCTGACTTTTTTCTAATAAAAAAAGAGTAAGAATCAAGTCGTTTATTTAGAATAATTGAGGTTCATCATCACAATCACGTCAGCCGTTGGACGTCTTTGGCTGGATTTTCTTCACAATAATCGGTCCAGATCTATCCCCATCCGGAGATTTTCGGTCGGCAGTCCGTCTTTTGGGGCCTCTGCCTACGCTTCAATACTCAATACTTTATTGCTCCATAATGTACAAAATTAGGTGTCGTCATTCATCTTCATTAGAACCTATAAATATAAATATGTAAATATAAATATGCGCCAGACAACACACCAATTGACGTGGTTTCGAACTAAGGAATTTTCTTTCCTTTTTCTTCTTGCATTCAATTTTCAAAAATAGCACGTACAATAGAAATCACTCGTCAAAAATATCGACATAATTTTATGTATGAGCACCGCACTATTTACAAACGTTAATATTATTTTTAAATTTTTTATGCGATTATTCTAACAAATATAGTTAGTAGGCAGCCGAATTCAGTCATTAAACATTAAATTTGCATGCACATAATGAGAAAAAACGTAAACTTGCTGATCATCTACCTGTTAGGTTCCAGAGGAAATCTGGCTAAAAATATGTCAGAAGTACATTTTCTGATTCGCCTCACACCACAAACATCACATTTTCTTAGTGCTTTACCCCCCATAACTCGCGAATTTACACGATTCTTCTGTTATATTCAATGAAAACAAAATTGCAAAACGTGATTTACGAAATTACACAGAAAGAATCGCCATTTTGACAATAATACCAACATTCAATTTGACGTATAACCCGACTAAAATTAGAATGCTGACATGATAACGTGATACTATGCGGCGTCAAACATTTTTAATTTGGTAGAATAGTGATTGTTGGCACAAAGTACGTTCATAATTTTGATTGTTCGTAGTGGCGACCCGCTGGTCCAATCCTGTCAAATAGTGTAACAACTATTTTTTTTGGAGCTTATGAAAATTCTCATAAGTCGGGGCCGGGGCGGGACGGGGCTGGGGCGAAACGAAGTTCGCTGGGACCGCTAGTTTCTTATAAAAATCAGCAGCTCTTTCTTCAACTTTATTGCAATTTGTGATTGAAATATTTCTTTTGTTTCAGATGCAACCCAACTAATGGAAGTATCGCAGTAAACAGATAATTTTAAACATTCTCAGTAATTTCCAATGAATAAATACGCTTTAATGATTTCCGAGGAAGGTACATTTAAGTTTGTCATAAGTTATAGTTAAGTTTTTTCTAAATAAACATTATGAGTACAATAAAACAATCGTTTTTATTTCCATACCCAAATCTTATGCAAGCTTGAGGTCTCGTCCGCCTAACCACTTTTAAATGTTTACAACACAAAAACAGGCTCGACTTCAAAAAAAGACGAAGTGCAAGCGATTTTGGTATCTAAGGTGGTTAGGCGGTGATGATTGTACATCGACAGGACATTAAACAAGTTATTATAAACAACATCTAAATAGGTCCAATTGATCACATTTCCAGTGCTATATCGATTAAAACTAAACAAATTCACAGAAAATACAGAGTGAAATATACCAGCCAAATTCGAGGTTGTTAATCGAGAATAGATATCAGGAAAAAAAGAAAAAAAGTAGGAAAATTATAGTAAAAAAAAACACGTTTTTTTTCCTAGCTAGACCCATAAAGGCTCCTTTTGTCAATAGAGTTTAGAATGCAGGAAAAATATTTAAAAATATAAGAAAAGTATTTTTTTTTCCTATATTCTATACTCGACTCCGAACCTTTGAATTTGGCTCGTACTTTTTTTTTACACCATGTATAGGAAAGAATAAGAGGAGAAATAAGATAAATGTCCACGGATCCCTCAAATTCTTTACAAGGTGTAATCATAGACTTACCCATATGTTGACAACCGCCAACAAGGAGGTCCTTGAATATCGCTCTTTTTTTACACCCTGTATAATAGTTCTACGTGTAAAGGCTTGTTTGACCTGCCCCTTTTTGAAATCCTTCGGATGACCCACCCAGGTCTTTGGAATTTGTCCACAAGCACAAGAAACGTAAAGATATCAAATCTCCCCAGGCTAGATCTTAAATCTTAATTATCTCGGAAACGGTGCGTCGTATCAAAAAAACAACGAAAATTTCGTACCCCCCTATTGGGATACACCCCTAGAAACCCACCTAGGTCTATACAGATTTGACCTCAAAAATCATCATCATCATCATTACCAACAAACTGACCTCAAATAGGCTCGATCAATAATTCATACTGGTTCACAATAATTTACTGGTTTTACTCGTTTAAACCATTACACTGTGATTGTTACATAAAATTGGCGGACTTATTGCTTTAGTTAGGGCATTCTCTACCAGTCAACCGCTTGTCAACGAAATTGTCATTGTTTTTTTGATACGACGCACCGTTTCCGAGATAATTGAGATTTAAGATCTATTATTGGGTATTATACTTAGGATGGTTTCTTAGGGACCGGAGCTCTATTTTTAAATCACTCGCTTGGAATGGCATGTGATTTTCGTTCAAATTGGCAGACTTAAGGCTTTGTATAGGGCATTTTCTACCAGTCAACGGCTTGGAAATGCGGATAGTTCAAATAATGGCTCGGTATTAATGAACGCAGTCCGCATCAGACGGCCTACTACGAAAAACTTTTGGTACGGAAAATTTTGTTGTCGTATACGTTCCTGCATTTCCAAGCGGTTGACTGTTAGAGAATGCCCTAACTAAAACAATAAGTCCGCCAATTGTACCAATCCCAGTGTAATACTTTAAACAAGTAAAACTGGTAAAATGTGAACCAGTATGAATTGATTGAGCCCATTTTGAGGTCAGTTTGTTGGTGATGATGATGATGATCATTTTTGAGGTCAAATCTGTATAGACCTAGGTGGGTTTCCGGGGGTGTGTCCCAATAGGGGGGTACGAAATTTTCATTATTTTTTTGATCCGACGCACCGTTTCCGAGATAATTGAGATTTAAGATCTAGGATGGGGGGATTTAAAATTTTCGGACACGCTTGACACACGACGGTGTTGGTCGGTGATGGAACGGTCTAGTTAGAACAGTGTCATAGTTGTCAAAACAAAGATTTTTTGCCCGACAGCTTTCTAGCATGATACAGTGTATTAGGCAGTTACCGGTTAATTTGTCTACATTGAGCATGCCAGATATATGCTGTGACAGACAAAAAATGGTCATGTCTGTTGGTTTAATTATTCAGTGGTTAAATATCAGTGTATTACACACTGCATGGACGAGATATTATTTTGTCCGCAATGGAACGTGTCTGACACAAAAATTAACCTCTTTAACATTGTTCTCTGGAAAAGTGAATTTGTTCTTGAAACTTATCAAAAGGGGCTTAGAGCTTTTTCTACACCTGGCTCACCTAAATATCTCAAACTAGGCATTTTATTGTTATACAATACAACTAATAATATTTTAATGTTATCATTAACTCGTCAAGTATGTGTAAACGAGACACAATAAAAATTCCATTGTTATGCGACTCTCTGCATTCGTTTGATACCTGACTGATTAAATCCTTACAGATGTGTTTACACAACCGTCGGTGGCCTATCGACTTGAGGATTTAAGAGCTGTAGAATTTGTTCATTATTAATAAGTGTGTATGTATATGCATAAAAGAAAAAAATAAAACCAAGGTGCTGCAATAAATCAATTTACTTATAACTTAACATCATCACATAGCATTATCTACAGTAATTTACAAAGCGCTTAGTTCCTGTCACGGTAGTGCTTAATGTTGACCAGTACCCAGGCAGGGATGGCGGACCAACCAACGACCATCAATGATGCAAGGAAGATGATTTCCTGAAAAAAGATAATTTATTGTTATTTAAATGACCCAAGATATATAAATGGTTTCATTATGGAATAAATGGTCAAAAATTAATATTTTTACTATGTAAACAAACTATTTTGGTAAGGGCGTATTTTTTTGGTTACCATTTATTAGATATAGTGATAAATGGCAAGATAAGATTTAAAACGTATTCGTAAGCTATTTTCGCGGAGACAAAAAGATAACCTAGAAATTAGTCAAAAATTACGTAATGGAATAAATGAATTTTTCATCAGGGAGATATGTAACAATGCCTACGCGTACGAGGATTCATAGCTTTTAGAGTATTTTATTATGTTTTGAATAGAATAAAAGCAGTTTCTATGGAAAACACAAGGAAATACTTACGCCTTTGGACACCTTATTTCTAGCTGGTGTGGCGATCACTGTCATGTTTCTCTTGGGGATAACATTTTTGGCAAACTGAGCATTGCTCCTGATAAGGCTACGGAC
This sequence comes from Pyrausta aurata, assembly GCA_963584085.1. Lineage (NCBI taxonomy): Eukaryota > Metazoa > Arthropoda > Insecta > Lepidoptera > Crambidae > Pyrausta > Pyrausta aurata. The sequence goes on from OY757281.1 coordinate 3,461,407, forward strand.
AGCGAACATTTTGATTTTATTAAATTTTCACGATTTCAAAAATGACACCACAGAAAAATTTACAAAATTGATTTTGGGGATACCAGCCTGTTTATTTGAAAAATTACCATATGAAGTGTTGCTCCCTTTAAAAATTTGGTAGTTCTTAATTACGGTATGATACCGTTATCGGGTTTGTTGGATAGACCCAAATTTCTTTTGAGATATGGACTGACACAAAGTGGATAGCAATGCCGTAGGTTATCTATTATTATGTATTTATCGTACTTATATTGCAACGATCTTCATACAGCGTTAGGTCAGTAAGACTCTTAGGAGACGACTTTCTCTGCATAAATACCTTTTTTTCGTCAGGAAATGCCTTACGCATACCACAACGGCGGCGGGGGCCACTGGGGGCTATCTATGGGTTAGCGCCCCAGGCGTTTACCCTAGGCATTCTTCCGCAACCACATATACCTACATTAATTTCTAACTAATTTAAGGTGAATGAAAACCAAAATTGAAAATACTTTTATCTTACATTTATTTTGTACAATTAATTCAAGGATACATAAGACCACAGACTAACAAAGACGACAAGAATCAATGGCGCTGATTTTTTCATAGCTGCATTGTGAATGGGAGCGCATTCTTTTTCCAGCCAAGCATAGTCATCTAGTAGATCTCTAGCCTTGAGTATAGGACCTAGAGTTGATAAGACTCGGGCGTGGTAGTCGTTTAGGTATTTAATCTGAAACAAAAAATAATAATTAGCAGGTATAATCAATCTGAAGAGTTAGTTTGTTTGAACGCGCTTATCTCAGGAACCACTGGACCGGTTCAAAAGTCTATGAGTCAAAGCAAAACATTTATCATTTATCTACTCTATGTATTTTGAACGACTTAAAAAAAGGAGGTATTCAATTCGACCTGTATGTAATGATATCGTTAGAATAGGATAAAATTTCAGTATGTTGATCTGTTTACTTAAAAACACGTGTGCAAAGTTTGATCGGTCAAGAAGAAGTAGTTTTTGAGATATGAGTAAATAACTAAAAATCATGAAATATAAAAATATTAAAACAATTAACCGCCTTTGTTTCTTCTAAATAGAAGACGAATGCGTTATTTTAAGCTTTCTTGTCAGTTTTTGAAGGCGGTTAATTTATTTCATTTTTTTAATTATATTCCTTACCTCAAAATCAGTAAGCAGGTTGACATCCAGGCAAGCAGTCTGATGCGGCACCAGCGAGATGGTGTAAAAACCAAGCGCACCAATACCATCAAAGTCACCGACCATTCCTTCAGCCTGTAATTGTACAGATTTTTAACATAAATTTGTTACAAAATAGTTTTTTTTCTGTTTCTATACTTTGTAGACCATCCAACTATGCCTAGTTTTTTGGGTTAGGCTGAGAAGAAACGTTCACGCGTGAGGCGTGACCATGAGAAATAAGAGAAGAGGTATGGGCATAGGTATGGGTGTTGGAATGAGTTACTGCTTACTGGTGTAGTAACATAACACAGCAAAAACCGTCCTTAGAATTTTATTGGTACTAACCATTGGATGATCAGCAGATTTGTTCATCACGATAACTTCCACCACATCCTCGTGTCTGATGCCATATTCCCCTACTTCGTAATAACCAGGCTCTGAAAAAAAGAAATAATCATTATTATCACCATTACATTTCTTAGCAATGGCAATTAGCTGATTGGCTGGCTTGGTATGGGAACGCTCATAAAACAATAACAATTATAACATTGAATTTGTGACGTGCAATGAAACCATTTTCTTCTTCTTCTTTAATTTAAGTCTGACAATGATCGAGCTCTTTTGAGCATTAGAAACGGCTGAGGAGCTTACACCTCTATTTACCGTAACTGCCTCGGTGGCGCAGCGGTGAGAGGGTCGCATTTTAAAGCGACGGCTGCGCCGGAGGTCCCAGGTTCAATTCCCGGGTCGGGCCAAAAATATGTACCGGAGTTTTTCTGTTCAGAAATTCTCAGGGTAGCCCGGAGTTTGGAAGTTGGCGGTGTTTCACCCCCGTGCCTCGGAAAGCACGTAAAGCCGTTGGTCCTGCGCCTGATCTCTCTCCGGTCGTGTCAGATTGCTGTCCCATCAGGCTATGAGAGTGAAAGGAATAGAGAGTGCACCTGTGTTTGCGCACATACTTGTGCACTATAATATGTCCCGCGCAGTCGATTAGTCGTTGTGACTGGCCACCGTAGTCGAAATCGGCTAGGGGACTATTATTATTATTATTATTATTTACCGTAAACCATATTATTTACAGGGTTATCCATGTCGCCTGTGTGTAGCTCAATACTCATGACAGTTGCTCCGATTGTAAATTCATCGAAATTTCGATTGTCTACAGGGTTACCGATAATTCGGTAGGAGTAAAAGTAGAGCACATTTGCAATAGATTTTGAAATATAAAATAGTATAATACACAACAAATAATAAATAACTCATATTTACTTAATCTAACAATGTAATGGATTTAATCGCTATTTTATATAATAATTACTTCATTTTTGAGTTTTATAATAAGTAAATGGGCGATAGTTGCCCCTCATGTTTGCAATGCTCTTGCAGGGCGTCACTTGTTCTGTCTATATACCTTGTAACACCATACCCAACTTGTGACTGGCAATAAATTAATCTGAATCTGACAACTAAATTTAACGCTGACTAGATTATACAACTGTACAACACACATACACCTCTCTTTGTACTTGTGGTGTGCCAAATAAATAAATGTTTCTTTCTTTCTCACAAAATACAACACTTACCATTACTCATAATCATGCCTTCAGCAAGTCCAGGGTCTGTCGCGCTGGGCCCGCTCAGGATCCACGAAGGCCCTTCGTGCACGTTCAGGAAATGCCCCAGACCGTGGCCAGTGCCATGGCCGTAGTTCAGCCCTACGTCCCAGAGGTACTTGCGTGCAAAGGATTCGAGGGTGTGACCCTGGAATGGATTTAAGCATATTTTCTACATGACAGTCATGTCTTTTCTTCATAACTCATATTAATTATAAGCAAACAAAAAAAATACTAAGACATGCAACATAAACTTAACTACAAGAACGAAACCTTTTCCTTGGCAAGGAGGCTAAGATGCTGGCTGCGTTGCCGCGTTGGATAGCTATGCTAATTCTTTGAGCTAGGAATCAGCCAGCTTTATTATTTGTCATAACAGAATTGACTTTTGGAGTATTAAGTGATTGATATTTGACTAGCCTGTGAGACTGGAGGAAAGAGAGGTAGTACGATGAAAAAAGACACAAAGCATTTAATATACGTAATTAGCAACATCTGATTGTGGAATAAGTGTTCTTGAGAAGCTAGTCGTAAAAGAAAGCTCTGGGTTAAAATACCTAAGGTTATAAAACGTTAATAGTTGAAGATTTAAGTTGATTCATACGGCAAAAAATACGTAAGTTTGCATAAAGTACCTTTGGATTACGTAGATGCCTTTGATAAAGAATCAATTCCGTCATCTTTCTGGGTCATGCCATGGCGAGAAATAAGATTTGTCTAAGCAGTTATAAGACACGTTAGGCAAAAATATAGCTTTATAAGTTGCGTTTCTAAACACTACTAGGATAAAACCACATGTATGTCTCTGTTTTGGTATACTCCAGGGTGCCATTATAGCACCACTATTATTAGTACCTAAATTCCATACAAATATTATACTTACAACAGTACCCTTAGGAAACACAGTGGTAGCGAGTTGTATCTGCCCTTTCATGACTAGTGTAAATGCGCGGCGTTGTGCAGGTGTGGGGGCAGCGCTCATGTGCCTGGTTCTGGTTAAATCTGTAGTACCATCTCTGTAAAAGATATTAATTAACAATTTATAACATTTATTAGGGTAATAGTTGTCCGCCTAGTTGGTGTAGCGGTTAGCTCACTGGTTGCTACCCAAGAGGTCCCGGGTTCGAATACCGGGTCGGGCCGAAATTTGATAACTCTTTTACTTACTTGTATTGACCACCAGAGTCGACCAGCAACATGTCTTCCTTCCTAATAACTCTTTGCACGCCCTCTATCGAAGGCGAGTAATGTATCATGGCGCCATTCTCTCCTGCGCCTGCGATGGTCGAGAACGAAGGTCCGTGGGAGTCGTCCTCTTCACTGGGGGAGGGAATTAAAGTAGTGATAATAATAAGGGGAATAATAGTACTTAGTAGATTGATAGATAAGTGATAATTAAATGTAAGTATTTATTTAATTTAGGGCAAGAAATACTACACACGAATGTCAAGAAAAAAATATTTGCTGAACTAAGAGCTGATTTTTCAATAGTCAGATATGAAATATTCGTTGAACAAAATACAATATGGCTAATTAGAAAATGTTATTATCAGAAATCATAGTCATACGAACCTGTCATTATTTTTAAATCTGTCGCTTTATAATTTAACAGTCTGATATGACTTTTTTTATCTGACCATTGAATAATCGGCCCCTAAGTATGTAACCTTTTGGATTCTACTAGCGCGTAGCCCTTAGAGATAGAACACAGACAATTCCTTAATTGTTCCTTTGTTCCTTAACGTAGTGAGAAGAAACCAAAGTTGCCATAAAAGCATAACCAACAGAATTCACTACGTCTCAGTTGATGCAGGATGGACTGTTCACACATAATAATATTAGTGCCATTACGGAAATCATAAGCTTTATAATACTCCAAGCCATCAGCCAGTTCTTATTACTACGTATGGAGAAGCTATGACAAGCAAAAAATGTGTCGCAAATACGATGACAAGATTGTGACGTATTCCTTATGAATTTCGATTATGAAACCGTTTGTATGAGTTGATGACAAGTGGCATCAATTCATGTGGCACGAAATTTGTCAAAGTAAAAGAGGAAGGCCTAGAAGAGCATAGCTCTTAAATGAAGAAGAAGAGATTTGTTTGTGGTGTCAGTTCCATACGCTAGTAATAGTAGTTCAATGCAGGCCATAAAAGTATTTTTGATACTTATTGTCAATCAGTAACTCAAGAAACAAGATTGTGCGTGATATTTAAAAGAAATACACAATTTCCCATAATGAAAATTGTAGTGCCAACATGTTAAAAGTACACTTAAAGTTACACTTACCGTCTTAAAGTCTCAAACTTATCAGATAGATCCATCTCAGTGACTTCCACTCCATTGGCTAGCTGTTCTTCGAGCCACCGGAAACCTCTGATCACGGCTATGCCATCTTTTATGTGCGCTGATCGGAAACCCTGGATAAATAAGTAAATAATACTTAATATTAAGGTGGGCACTGACCAACGTTACGAGGTGTAATGTAACATGTTACACAGCGAGCATTCGCGCATTCAGTACTTCGTGTTACGAAGAAACCAGCGAGCAACGAGCCCCTCGTTGCACTTTTAAATAATAAAATTTGTTCAAATTGAAAACAATATTTATTTAATCAGTCAGGTATCAAACGAATGCCGAGAGTCGCATAACAATGGAATTTTTATTGTGTCTCGTTTACACATACTTGACGAGTTAAAATTAAATTAAATTACAATGGATGAACCATAAATTACACTAAATACAATAAATAGCCGGACTAACTTAAGGCAGAGCACCTGGGAAATGTGGGTAGCTATGGTGTGCGATCGGAGCCAAAAAATAAAAGATTTATTTTAAGGAGCAATTACAATTTACACAAAAGAGAATTTATAATATAAGAATTTGGGGCGCCAGGCACTGCTCGTTGAAGCACCAAAATAACGTGGTAATAATAAAGATCCCTTTTCGGGTTACCGAGGTATATGCTTTCGGCTGGAGTATTATCGGAGACCCAGGAGCGAGATTTGCAAGCCGGGGTCGTCCGCAGTAGTAAAACGACCTTTGAGAAAACGACATACTCTTACTAATCTGTGGGTAAAACCCGAAGGCACCCGGAGAGGAGTCGAAAGGGAGAGTAGAATAAAAAAAAAACGTCGGTTTTTTGACGAATCATAATGACTGTTACGCGTTTTCGTACAGAGTTTTGACGAGCATGTTACGTCGATTTTAGAACACAGCGAAACATGCTCGATGCGAATGTTACATTACACCTCGTAACGTTGGTCAGTACCCACTTTAATACATATGCGTTCAAAGTTAAAAAAAAGTATTGATTTTAACTTGTTCTGTGGGCCATGAATAAATAAATAAATACAATGCACAATAAACTCGCTTATTAGGCCTACTTGCGAACGATGATTTAAACCAGGGTTACAGTTATCTTGGGTTAAATCATCATGCGCAAGTCACAATTTATAGGTACACGTCATAGTTTGCCTTACTAATCAGAAACTTTTGAGGGCACAACCGCTTTACCAGTTTAAAACCAAAATCGCTTACACTTCACGGCGTTTTTTGTTTCAAGTGATAGGTACTAATTTTTGTGTAGTGGTAAGGCAGCTGTAACCTCGAAAGTGATTTACCTTCAATTCCACTTCATTTTTTATGCATTTCATTAAAACCACTGGTGAATTGAGCGTTGTCAATATGTTTGCTGCACCATTCTGAAATTAAAACAGCTGTGTAAGTACTTTGTCTCGATACAAATACTTAAACTGAACCAATTTTAACAATAAAGTCTCTATAAATATAAAAATATCCCTGTTCTATCTATCTATTGGGTCCAGTAAATCTATGTTTAAAAATAAATATTACTGCAAGATATAGATATAATGCTATCGAGGGCACCTCCGCCTTATCAATTTAAGAGCCAAAACCGCTTGCATTACGTCATCTTTATTTTAAAGTGACGTATTTGTGTCATGTGCGTGTGTGCAAGCGATTTTCGTTTGAAAGAGGTAAGTAAGGCGGCGGTGTCCACGCGACCATACATTTATGCGACGTAAAACAAATAAATTAGGAACTTACAGATTCAACAGCCGAGTAAACAGCATGACTTCCATCCTGGGACAGCCATATTGTACTGCCAAAAGGCAATTCGTTCTGGAAAAAATGCAAAATTAGGCTTTTGCCATCATCAATGAGGGCTACCGTTTTCGTGCTCACTAGTTGGCGCCACTGTCGCGTGAGGTCCAGAATATAGCTTTTATGGTGTGTAATTGTCATGATGGATAGATAAAAAATCAAGTTTGCAAATCATTAAATCTTAATATTGCAATACATCGGCACAGATATTATAATACTAGTACTAGTAACATCGGGCATGCCGCAGTCCAGCTTTGATAGAAAAACAGGAGTAAGTACACAAGTTTTTAAAGATTTAACATTTATTTTCCTTAGTCCCCCTTTTAAAACACTCATTCATTGATCCCTAACTAGTATTTGCCATAATTAATGGAAATTATTGCTTATTAATCGAAACATGAATCTAAATAGAAATAAACCCGCACATCGAACCTTATAACAGTGACATTTGATATTTCGGAGACTTCACGCTACACAAGCGCCCCTAGCGGCGAATTATACGCGTTAGCCCTCATCATAATTTATGTAAACGACCACATTATCTTCCCTGGATTTGGAGTTTTTATGAAGATGAAAGAAAAACCTCTACCGACAAGAGCCTAGCTCTTTAATTTGATGATGATGATAACTATGTAAGTATTTGACAGAGGTCCCATGTTCGAATACCGGGTCAAGTCGAAATTTGTTACTGTGTTTTTTTTTCTGTCTTGAATATACTCGTAAACAGCTCGGAGTCAGGAAGTTGGTGGTGATGACATCTACGTGCATTGGAAAGCACGTTAAGCCGTTGGTCCTGCGCCTGATCTCTCACCGGTTATACACAATGAGAGTGTAGATACAGAAAGTGTCCTTGTGTACTGCGCACACACCTGGGTGCGTATTGCGATGCAGCTTTGACAGTTAGCCAGTTCTGCTATACTGTCAAATTAGCAATTCTTATTGCAACTTCGCATTATAGATATTGATATTATAACAACATAAATATTATCAAAGAGGGAACGCTGCTAGTATCTTCGGTACCTTGCCTAAAGGGACTACTTATAATAATATATTTTAGTTTTTAGGTTATTTTTTTTTCAGTCTATAAATGTAGAATTGAATAACTCATTGTTAAATAAAATAAAGATAATATTAGTACGATGTAGTATCATTGTTATATTTGTAATATTAGTTTACACTGAGTGGGAATTGAACGGATTAAGTTGGATCGCAAAACGCCCCCTGAGCAATAAGTGTAAACAATGTCCCGCGCCGATGGCCAATCTCTGTTGAGATTGATCGAGAGGATATGATGTAATGTTTTTTTTTTATACTGCCATAAAAATAGTGTTTTACTAAAGGTGGGTACTGACCAACGTTACAAGGTGTAATGTAACATATCACACAGCGAGCATTCGTGCAGTCAGTACGTCGTGTTACGGAGAAACCAGCGAGCAACGAGCCGCTCGTTCCTCGTCGGTTTTTTGGCGAATCCTTTGACTGTTACGCGGTTTTGTACAGAGTTTTGACGAGCATGTCATGGCCCATTTACACGAGGACTGTAGACGAGACAGTCCAATAAGCCAGGCCAGTATTGGCTTCGTGAAAATAGAGCCAGGCCAGTGCATTGGACTGGCCCAAGCCAGTGGTCGAAGCCAGTCCAATAGAATAGAACGGTTTCGAATTTGCTGGTGCCAGTGCTACTGGCCTCGTGTAAATGGGCCATTACGCCGATTTTAGAACACAGCGTTACATGCTCGATGCGAATGTTACTACACTTCGTAATGTTGGTCAGTAACCACCTTTAGAAATGCATTTTTTTGTTTTTATAATAGTCCCCCTAGCCGATTTCGACTACGGTGGCCAGTCACAACGACTAACCGACTGCGCGGGACATATTATAGTGCACAAGTGTGTGCGCAAACACAGGTGCACTCTCTATTCCTTTCACTCTCATAGCCCGATGGGATGTGACACGACCGGAGAGAGATCAGGCGCAGGACCAACGGCTTTATGTGCTTTCCGAGGCACGGGGGTGAAACACCGCCAACTTCCAAACTCCGGGCTACTCTGGGAATTTCTGAACAGAAAACCTCCGGTACATATTTTTGGCCCGACCCGGGAATTGAACCTGGGACCTCCGGCGCAGCCGTCGCTTTAAAATGCGACCCTCTCACCGCTGCGCCACCGAGGCAGTTAAATTTAAAGTTGTTTTAATAAGTACTTACCGTCATGTTTTCCAAATAACTAAAGATTTCAGCGTAAGGTTTCACTGTTATTTGCGTGCCTTCAGATAGTAAGTGCTGTTTTATATCTTCCGTTATCTCGCCTTTGCCCCAAAACAGTATAACTTTGTTTGGTGCTTGCTGAAATTTGAAGTTATTATAATGAAAACGTAGGTTGTACCTCGCTGTACGTAGCTCGCTACCAGGCGGCACGTCTGTATAATAGGCTCCCCATGGAGTTAAAGACCATAAACAAACTATCAATCTTTAAAAGAAAACTTAAGTCACTACTTGTAAGAAAATGTTATTATTCTGTGGGGGATTATCTTAAGGATGATTCAGATAAATAGTTTACCAAATTTTATAATAAAAGTGTCATTTTCAATTAATTTTAAGATTTTTTTTTTATTTAATTTTCTGGGACATGTTATTCTTTATTATTTACAAATCTTGTCATTTTGTTGATTTATCCTTTTTTAGGGTTCCGTAGCGGAATGGCAAAAAACGGAACCCTTATAGCGTCAATCTGTCTGTCTGTCTGTCTGTCTGTCTGTCTGTCTGTCTGTCTGTCTGTCTGTCTGTCTGTCTGTCTGTCTGTCTGTCTGTCTGTCTGTCTGTCTGTCTGTCTGTCTGTCCGTCCGTATGTCAGAGCCACTTTATTCTGAAACTATAAGCGTCACATAGCTGAAACTTGGTAGGTAGGTATATTTTGTTCACCGCTTTCCGATTCAGATACAAAAAGTAAGAAAAATCATATTTAAGGGGGACGCCCATTTTACTACTTTGGAAGAGTCTATATCTCAAACCTTACACTTTTAGAAAAAATGGTTTTAGAAACCTCAACATCATTTTAAAAGACCTATCCATAGACACCCCACACGCATAGGTTTGAGTAAAAAAAATATTTTAGGTTTTAGTTTCATGTATGGGAGCCCCCCCTTAAATATTATTTTTTCTTACTTTTTGTATCTGAATCGGAAAGCGGTAAACAAAATACACCTACCTACCAAGTTTCAGCTATGTGATGCTTATAGTTTCAGAATAAAGTGGCTGTGACATACGGACGGACAGACAGACAGACAGACAGACAGACAGACAGACAGACAGACAGACTTGACGAAACTATAAGGGTTCCGTTTTTTGCCATTCGGCTACGGAACCCTAAAAAATACTTCCACTTACCAAGTCGGAGCGAAGGATCAGATACGCAAAGAACACAGGGTTGTAAGGGATGTCTGAACCACGAATGTTCAGCGTATCTGCAAAAAAAATTGTGTAGGTATTACCTGGGGCCATACTTTTTTGACACTCGTCTTTGGTCAAAGGGTCTCCAATTTAGAAATTTTCTCGCTATGTGCCCTGCCCATTGCCACTTAAGAGCTTACTGATTCTCAGGGCTTTAAGTTACCTTAGTTCTTCTACGTATTTCCCCGTTTCTGATTCGATCTCGTAGAGAAACACCGAGCACAGCGCGCTCCATCGCTCGTTGTGTGATTTCATGTATTTATTATTTTTAACTATTTTTTGTTCTGATAAGTACATATTAAACATACTTACATGCAACGTCGTCCAACGCAGTAAGGACCAAGGCAGAAACTCCTCTTGGTGGCAACTGAGCTAGAATTTCAGCAATTTTGTCGCTAGATTTTCTACCTGTAAATGAAATCACAAAGGAAAAAATACTATTTGTATAATAATGATGATAATGATTAGAAATAATAAATGCCTACCTATCAACCAACGTTTTCCGTAACTCGCAATTTACCGCATTGACAGACATTTCCAATACATTTTACGATCCTCGCAAGATACGGAAGTCTACCTATAAAATAGCTTTTTCACATCACCCGCTCGGCAATGTTATATTTCATGATATATTTATTTAAATACTTAATTGCACAAGTACAAAAGGTAGACTTAACGCCATATGTCATTCTCTACCAGTCATACCTTTAGCTAAGCAGAAATGATTGTAAACGGTGCGACAAAGAAATAAAATGAAAAATTTTGACGAAAAAAATTTAACTGCCTGGAAATTAAACGGATTAAAATGTTTTGCAATACGCCCCTGAGTGACGTTGATTTTCGACTAGCCATATTATTTATTTTATTTTATTAAGAAACCATACAGCGTAACGAAAAGTAAATGTTGTATAAGATAATTTATGTGTAAGGCCAATTATAAGATTTCATGTATGTTTCATGTTGCATTAATAAACAGTATGGTCCAAACCTAGTTCATTTATTTGTGGTAAGGCTGTTCAGCTTTACATTAGTACTTAAATATAGATTTGCTTGCTTACATAGTGAAAAACACTATTAAAACGACAAAACAAATGTTTACGTACCAGTAAAAGAAAAGTCAAGCGGTATCAGCGGTTCGTTGGGTATCGCCGGTGCGTCTTCGCCGATGTTCTTGCGGGCGATATCTATCAAGTTGTCAGGCGTCGATTGGAGGGTCACGTTTATATTGGAGAGGGCATTCTGTGGAAAATACTATACATTTTCTACACTAAACAAAAAAAATCGGAAAAGATGAAATAAGAAATCAAAAATTGCCCTTGACTTGACTTTCCTTTTCAAACCACTAAGGAATCATATAGACTGTCCGCAACTCTTGCGCAAATTTGAATATAAAATCCCTTGCAGATACCCACGTTTTAAAGTCCAAAATATTTTCTTGGTGCCACTCCGCAGGACACGACTCGGTAGAAGCTCGCCGATCCCACGTATAACTAAACTATACAACAAGTTTTCCGAAATTCTCGATGTACACTTTGATTCTCTGTACGCATATAGGAAAAATATTTACTCCTAAAGGAATATTTTTATTTTCACTGTTTTTTTTTTATTATTGGACAACACAACAGATTACGTCATGACATACAGCTGCAACTTAGAATTATAGTGATATATACAAGATGTAAGTAATCCTTATACGTGTTATCACGGCATGCCAAGAATGAGAAACATTTTCTAATATGAAGTTACTATTAACATCTCGTAAAACAAACAAATCACAAAGAACTACAAAAAAAAACTAATTAATGAGAGCTATTTCCTTGAGGATGTCTTTCAAAACGTTTCTGAAACGAACCAGGTTAGAGTTAAAGATGTCAAGATCGGAAAAGCGAATGTTAAATTCCTCGTTAAGTCGACACAATCTGGATAGGGGTTGATTATGGGAAACATTATTTCGCGATAAGGGTATTTCAAAATTTTTTTTCAAAGGTCTGCGTGGGTTGTGTTTAATATTAAATCTTAACAGTTCTAAAACCTCGGGGCTGTCCAGTTCCGAGTGAACTATTTTGTGTAGGTTAATCAAGTCCAATTCGTCACGGCGGAGGTAAAGTGGTGTCATATTAAACTCTTTAAGCCTCTCATCGTATGACCGAAGTCTTCTTTTGTTGCCGGTTCGGAAGCTCAGCAAACGTAGAAATTTGGTTTGGATCGATTCAATGCGCTCAGAGTGAACTGCATAATAGGGATTCCATATTGTTGAACCATATTCCAGATTACTTCGAACCAGGCTGTTATACAACAAAATCAAACTTTGAGGGTTCTTGAAATGCCTGCTCTGTCTGGTAACAAAGCCTAGTGCCCGGCTAGATTTTTTGGCTATGAGATCGTAATGTTGGCGGAAACTGAGCTGTTCGTCGAAAATGACTCCGAGATCCCTAATAGACGAAACACGGGACAGACTTTGTTGCTCCAAAATATAATCGCAAAATAGTTTGTTTTTTTAAGAGTGTATGTGATGACAAAGCATTTTTTTTTTTGTCAGTATATCACAATAATAATTATTATTATACGGTAAAATTAATACTTTAGCACCCACTCTGCAACCTAGCTGATCCAAAGGTCCCCATTATGCTGGCTGCATTGCCTCGTTGAATGGCAATGGAGACCTGCTGAACCAACCAGGACCCAGAGCGGGGATCGTTCCCCTTCTCTCTCAATCTTCGCCCTATTTCCCTAAACAACTCGAGGGCCTCAACACCCCATGCATTTTTTGATATTGAGGAACATATTATTTTCCTTGCACCAATTAGACAGCCTATTCAAATCTTCCTGTATGATACGTGAGTCGTCAGCAACACCAATTCTATTGAAGATTTTTAAGTCGTCAGCGTATAACAGGCAAGGGGACTGAATTTTCATTGGTCATTTATGAAGGTCACGAAAAGAAGCGGGCCCAAATGGGATCCTTTTCTCTTAAGGAAATTAAAACCAAAACTAATTGTAACTTAACTAGGTAACATTCTATGTCATTCATGTTTCTTTAACTGTGTGTATTATTATTTTTTAAGCAAGCTGTGTTTATCTGTAAATTTATAGAACAATTTTACTTGTATTTCAGAAAATATTTTAATTTAAGAACGCATTATTGTATCTGTAGTTGATAGACCTGATAAATAAAATAAAATAAATAAATAAAAAAATTGCGCACGATCGGGACTTGAAACAGCATCTTTCTGGCTTACCGGGCCAACTGCTCTTCCAATTGAGCTACCGTGCTGTCATAGATGTGCAGACTGTTTACAACCGGTCGCTGTGGAAAACCGTGGGGGAGGCCTATGTTCAGCCAGCAATGGACGCGCTTTGGCTGGTAATGATGATGATGATGATTAATAAAATCCACTGCCGCTTGATTGTCAGAACCCTTACCTGCAAAGGTGTCCATGAAGACCTCGTGTATGTAGTAGGATCAACTCCTACCACGGAATACGGAGGTATGTTTTGAACCAGCCAATTCTGGATCGAGAGATCAATACCTGGAATAATAATATTAAACAATTTTATGACTTTTCTAAAAAACTTATTAATTTTAAACTTTCTTTGGTATTAGTTAGATTATAGTGCAATCAATAAGGTTGCTCATCCGATTAAAAAAACAGCGCTCTGCACCTATCTGAACCACGAATGTATCCTTAGTACATAGTTTTGTAGGTTCAACTATGTTATTTATTATATTACAACTTTTTCTTAAATTTAGATTACCAATGAGTAGATTTTATATATTATTATTTATTATTATTCATTTATTTTCAGGCTACACATGGCCCATAGTACAAATACCTTATAGACTAGCATAATATGACAATTATATTATAACTAGCGGTCCCAGCGAACTTTGTTTCACCCCGGCCCCGGCCCGCCCCAGCCCCGGCCCCGTTGAATGGGATAAAAAGGATCCTATGTCCTTCTCCTGGTTCTAAGCTACCTCCCCACCGTTTCATCGTGCAATCAAAATCTTACCTTGCTTCATCAGCGTGAACACCGTAGTATTGACTTCGTTCTCAAACTGTGTGAAATATCTACTATCGGTCCAGACTAGAGCGACCTGATGAGTTACCACGACTGTCCCTGATGACCCTCGGAGCCCGGAGAGCCATTCACGACGAGCGTGAGCTGGGGCTATGTATGCTGACTGTAAAAAGAAATTATAAGTAGGTAATAAATAGTGGATTATTAACTAAGGGACTAAAGTGTGTCTTACGGCACGGGCGCCGAAAAGGTTTATAGTTTTCACTCCCGATCGAAGCGAGGGAGGCATTTCTATTTACTCCCTCGCTGGGGATCCTGAGTGTAGTGAGGGATTCAAGCTCGCCCAAGACGAAGATACTTTTATTCCCGATCCCGAAGTGATATACTCTGCTTTTTACACCTCCTGCGAGGCAATATAAAAGATTATCTACTAGTTATGACTAGTCTTCTCTTGAACTCTCTTCGTTAAAGCATAAGTTAATTCATATTATAATTAGATCTTATTTTTAGGGTTCCGTACCTCAAAAGGAAAAAACGGAACCCTTATAGGATCACTTTGTTGTCCGTCTGTCCGTTCGTCCGTCCGTCTGTCAAGACCCTTTTTCTCAGAAACGCGTGGAGGTATGAAGCTGAAATTTATATCAATTACTCAGGTCTACTGTCCCTTGAAGCTGTGAAAAAATCAAACTTCTAAGCCAACGCAATCAAAAGATACAGCCGTTTATGCCGCAAATTTTCGACACTTGCAAGGGAATCAAAACCTACAGGGTGCTTCCCGTGAACTCAGAATCTTGAAATTTGGTACGAAGCAACGTCTTATAGCATAGATAAAGGAAAAATTACGAAAACCATAAATTTTTAGTTACATCACATAATATATATTTTTT
Source organism: Pyrausta aurata (assembly GCA_963584085.1). Lineage (NCBI taxonomy): Eukaryota > Metazoa > Arthropoda > Insecta > Lepidoptera > Crambidae > Pyrausta > Pyrausta aurata. Next base: position 3,476,705 of record OY757281.1, read on the forward strand.
AATAATTTTAAACTTACTACCCATTTCCTCATAAACGCGTAGAGGTATTAAATTGAAATTCATACCAAATACTCAGGTCTATAATACCTTTAAGCTGTAACAAAATCAAACTTCTATGTCAACGCAATCAAAAGAAACAGCAATTTAAGCGTAATGAACGAACTTTGTAAACCTTGCAGGTTTGTACGGAACCCTCGGTGCGCGAGTCCGACTCGCACTTGGCCGGTTTTTTTTTATCTGAAACTAACTGCCCCTTTTCCGTATTTGAATGGTCAACAAATCAAGATGACGTTACGTAAAATTTTCTTCTAATTCTGGGGTCTGTCTCCATGAACCGATACATCTCCAATGTAAAATTCATTAACATCGGTCCAGCCGTTTATGTATAAGTAGGGATGGAGACTATTACTTACATTGTGTGGATCAGCAGTAGGTACTATGTATGCGTCGATGCCATGGTCTTTCATGACATTACGGACAGCTGTCACTCTCTCCAAACTGTTGTCTGCCAATGATCTGGCTTGCGAGGTGTGGGACACTGAAATAATAATTTTATTGGACACAAGTCACATACATTAATAATTAATAAAATTTATTTCTCACCACAAACAAGTAGGTATTAAAAGTTAACAATTAATTTAGTTTTTTTATGTTGACAATCACATTGCATTGTTCTAATCCTAAAGTAGCTAAAACAGTTTGTTATGGCAATTAAAAACAATCTCAATCACACGCCCCAATACTATAGAAAAAATAAAGTAGACTACTTAAAAGTTAAAATCATACAAGTACAGCATGTGTTTAGGGACCCTATTTTTGAATCACTAGCTTTAAAATGGCGTGTGATTTTCGTTCGACAACGAGTAATTTTCTTTGACTTTTAAGTCATCTTCGAACAAAAATCACGAATGATTCAAAAATAGGGCCCCTGGTTTTGTAATAGGAGCAATAAAATTAATAAGCTTGTTTCCACTTAAAGCAAATCACAATGTTCGTAGTTTCTAGTGATGAATTATGGTTTGGAGTAATCATAAAACGAATTAATTTATTAATTTAAATTAGGATTGTTATTATTTTAAATAATTAAGTTTGTCCAAAACACAAATTTGACCACGTGACCACGATCTAGTCGTAGCACTTGACACTTGTTTGCAATACATTGCTGGTTCTGTTTATTTTGTTAAAAATTAACAATAAAATTGTAGCTGGTAGACCTAGCTTAACAATTACCTTTCCAGTTTTACAGGATTATCTGCTAATTACCCAAAGACCTCTATAGTTAGGCTATCTTTGCTACTAAAATCGAAACTATCAAACATCAAAGACTTACCATAATACTGCGGTGCGTCGGGTTCTGCCAATTGGTATTCGTTCAGTGGTATGTGGCCGAGTACGTTCGTTAACCTAAATTAATAGAAAATAAAAGGTAAACCTAGGTACAGACGACAGGCACGTCAAGTTACCCATGTAAACTACGAAAACAGCTTTTATTGCGTAGGGAATAGAGGTCGCAAGGTCAAAGTGGGGTAGACTGACGTGCGGTTGTGTGTATGTAAGTATGACATGCGGATCCGAAACGTGGTCTCTAACTATGGGCTTCAAAAATAAGCTCAAAGTCACACAACCATGGAGAGGGCTATGCTCGGTGTTTCTCTACGAGATCGAATCAGAAATGAGGGGATACGTAGAAGAACTATAACGGACATAGCCCTGAGAATCAGTAAGCTCAAGTGGCAATGGGCAGGGCACATAGCGCGAAGAACTGATGGCGTTGGGGCAGAAAAGTTATAGATTGGAGACCTTTCGACCAAAAGTGCAGCGTAGGACGTCCACCGATAAGATGAACAGACGACCTTGTAAGGATCGCAGGATCACACTGGATGCAGACCGCTCACAACCAGTCGCTGTGGCAAACCGTGAGGGAGGCCTATGTTCAGCAGTGGACGTCCTTTGGCTGATAATGATGATGATGACATAACTACATGTATGATCTTCAAGGAACTATTTCAAAGTTAACTGCACTATTTGACTGCTTCGTTAGTGTAGCGGTTATTTCGCTGGTCACACAGGACCGAAAAACCCAGAAACAAATTTCGGGTCGACCCAGGATTCGAACCCGAGACCGCTGATAGTTGTCAGGGGCGCATAACCACTACACCAAACGTGTCGTCTTAAGTGAGTACCTAATAACTTTTATTTTCATGGCCAAATTACTTAATCATTACCCGACTGCGTCAAAAATGTGTAATTACAGTGACTTTTTTAAGGTTAAATAGCGCTAAAAAGTACAGAAATAAAATCAAATACTTACATCAAACAAAATATTAGCCAGATCATGTCTGCAACGGCCAATCACACTAAAAACAATACATTTCTTATCTAATAAGTATGTTATCATTCGCATTTAATATCAATCGAAGGATTAGTTATCAGCAATAATACTTACTCGTAATAAAAATTAGGGTGATATGGTAAAAGCTGGGAGATATCAGCCAGCACATAATTAAGTCAGTTGGGTTCGATTCCTGGGCCGGGTCAACGGTTTTTCTGTTCAGAAATTGTCAGGGAAGCCTGGAGTTTGGAAGTTGGCGGTGTTTCACCCCCGTGCCTCGGAAAGCACGTTGCGCCGTTTGTCCTGCGCCTGATCTCTCTCCGGTCGTGTCAGATTGCTGTCCCATCGGGCTATGACAGTGAAAGGAATAGAGAGTGCACCTGCGTTTGCGCACACACTTGTGCACTATAATATGTCCCGCGCAGTCGGTTAGTGGTTGTGACTGGCCACCGTAGTCTAAATCGGCTAGGGGACTATTATTATACAGTCAGACACATGATTAAACCTTGAAAGATACCCTAGCATTGAGGTCATTTACCACTGTACCGTACCATACCATGACCGTGCACGAAAAGCAACACGATACGGATTGACAGCGTTCTGTTTGTAGAATTTAGGATTCTAGGCGAAAAGAAAACTCCAGTTTTTAGGGTTCCGTAGCCGAATGGCAAAAAACGGAACCCTTATAGTTTCGTCAAGTCTGTCTGTCTGTCTGTCTGTCCGTCCGTATGTCACAGCCACTTTATTCTGAAACTATAAGCATCACATAGCTGAAACTTGGTAGGTAGGTGTATTTTGTTCACCGCTTTCCGATTCAGATACGAAAAGTAAGAAAAAATAATATTTAAGGGGGGGCACCCATACATGAAACTAAAACCTAAAAATTTTTTTTAACTCAAACCTATGCGTGTGGGGTGTCTATGGATAGGTCTTTTAAAATGATGTTGAGGTTTCTAAAACCATTTTTTCTAAAAGTGTAAGATTTGAGATATAGACGCTTCCAAAGTGGTAAAATGGGCGTCCCCCCCCCCCCTCTTACCTTTGAACTAGGAAAGTGAAAATTTTGAAAAAAATATATGATGTAGATCTCAACAAAAACTTGCAACGAAAATTGGTTTGAAGGAGATCGAACCAGTAGTTTTTGAGATATTGCACATTTTTATCAACCGCAAACATAACTTTGTCTTTAAGATGGTTACATTACGTGGGCTTCGGGTGTAAGACGGTTAAAAAACCGGTTAAGTGCGTGTCGGACCCGCGCACTGAGGGTTCCGTGCCACCCTTAACTGAATTCAGGGTCCACTTACTTTCACTTAACGAAAACATCACAATATATTGTGACAGCAAAAATAACTTTGTTTTTCATAGTGTTTGTATGAAAGACAAAGTTATATTTGCGGTTGATAAAAATGTGCAATATCTCAAAAACTACTGGTTCGATCTCCTTCAAACCAATTTTCGTTGCAAGTTTTTGTTGAGATCTACATCATATATTTTTTTCAAAATTTTCACTTTCTTAGTTCAAAAGTTAGATGGGGGGGGGACGCCCATTTTACCACTTTGGAAGCGTCTATATCTCAAACCTTACACTTTTAGAAAAAATGGTTTTAGACACCCCACACGCATAGGTTTAAGTAAAAAAAAATTTTAGTTTTTAGTTTTTGTATCTGAATCGGAAAGCGGTGATCAAAATACACCTACCTACCAAGTTTCAGCTATGTGACGCTTATAGTTTCAGAATAAAGTGGCTGTGACATACGGACGGACAGACAGACAGACAGACAGACAGACAGACTTGACGAAACTATAAGGGTTCCGTTTTTTGCCATTCGGCTACGGAACCCTAAAAAGCACGGTGTATATATGAAGTGTTATATGAACGAGAGCGTATTTTTCCGGTGGATGGCACGCGACGGTGTTGGTCGGTGACGGATCCGTCTAGTGGGCAAGATGTCATAGTTTTCATTAAAAAAAAGTATTTTTTGCCCGACAAGTCCCTAGCACGGTTATGGATTGCTACGTTGTAATAGGTAAAAATTTTAAGTAGTATCTAGCGGAAGATAGGTGACGCGCCACTCGAAAGTGGACCGCTCAAATCAGGCCCCCGTCGCTTAATTGCCATTGGATTGCGTGTGCGGGTGACATTTATAAGACGTGTGACGTAAGGAATGTGTAGTGCCATTTTTTAGCTGACAATTAGTATGACATGCCGTATCTACCGCTATTTTACTTTAATCAAAGAGTAGTATGAATAGGCTGATCTACTTTTCATATGGCAAAATAAAATTTCAAAGGCACCGTCATATCAAATATTGCTTCTATGAACATAATGTGAAGCACTAATAGTGATAATCGTCCATTTCGCAACTGCTATTATTGGACTAACACAACGATCGGGAGGTCTAGGATTCGACGCCTAGATAGACATGGAATCAATATAATTGTGTAATATCGAGGCCACCGACGCGTTACCATATTAAGACCCAAAATCGCTTCACCACCTCGCGTTCGTCGACTTTTGTTTGAATTGACACCTGTTTTCAGTGTCACTTGTGCAAGCAATTTTCATTTGAAAATGAAAAGGCGGCCGAGTCCTCGACCAACCTTGTAAGTTAAAAAATTGAACTCAGGACATCAAGAATACAAATGCTTTTATTATTATATTAGTAGATACAAAATGTACATACAATGTGATAAATATGCATAGTTAATATTATATATTTTGTTTTATTTGCATACACATCCTGAGCCGCCGAAGTATTCGCTGAAAAATAAAGAAAAATACATTATGATAGGGACACTGAAACTGATGACGATTTAAGAAAGAAAGAAAGAAAGAAACATTTATTTGACACATAACAATACAGACATAATAAAAATAATAATATAAAAAACATGATTGTGTATCAAAAAGGCTCCCGCTCAGCACTAGTCGTGATAACCATGTGAAAAAGCAACTGTGACTCTGTGACAGACGAGGAATCGAACCCCGTGTCTTACGCTATCCGGGCGTATGCCTATACCACTCGGCCACCGTCACATTAACAAGCCTGTTGAATTAATCAATGTTGCGAGATTGCTTTCACAATATCCGAAGGAAAATATTTTTACAAATATTTTAACAATCGGTTAAGACGAAGGTAGCCAATTTATAGTTGATTTTTGTTTTTATAGTGTTTTTTGTCACTATACACACTTAACTCGTCAAGTATGTGTGAACGAGACACAATAAACTCCATTATTATGCGTCTCCCGGCAGTCATTTGATACCTGACTGATTAATAATATAAATTGCACTTATAAAAATCAACTGTGACTTTTACTTTCTCTCTTTTTACAAGTGCAATTTAATTTATGGTCACAGTTGCTTTTTACAAGTGCAATTTATATTATTAAGTTTGTATAGTGACAAAAAAACACTTTGAAAACAAAAATCAACTATTATCTTATCTTATCTTATCTCACCTATTTACTGATGGGAGCGCACTCCTTTCTGAGCCATTTCTCGTCTTCCACCAAACCGCGATTGGCTAGGATCGGGCCTAGGGTAGCTAACACACGTTTATGATACGCGTTGATATAGTTTATCTGAAAATATTTAGGAAAAATAGTTAATATGTTAAGACTTATAAATTCTTAGGGGTTCTTATACTCGACCTTTACTTAAATTTCAAACTGCTTAAGACTTAGAATAGATTAGTTTCCATTATGAACAAATCTCAATGTTGGAAGATTCTAGTAGTTAAAAATGGTTTGGAGATATCAAAAAACGAATTAATTTATGAATTTGAATGAATGAATGAATTATTTATTTATTTGTCACACAAGAGGTGCTATTATAAAAATAAAAAAGAAGATTAAGATTATAAATGTAGTAAGGACAAAAATAAAAACAAAAGATATCAAAATAAAATAAAAATAATATAAATTGGACGGGACAAAAACATAGAACCTCAAGGTGTGCCAAAAAGGTCCCCGCTCAGTATAAGTCGTGACAGCAGATGGTAAGCATGCCACGACACTGATTTTCAGCGGGAACCTTGCTAGGTGCTGGGTGTAAACACACACTTGACGGAATAAAATTAACAAATAAATTAACAATTACATAAATTAAAAATAATAATAATATTAATTCAGATTAAAATAACAAATTAAATTAGGATTATAAATATTTAAAATAATTAAGTTTTATCCATAACGCACATTTGGTCACGTGACCGCAAACGCCTATCAGAGGATGTGACGTCATGCCTTTCGCAATGGCGGGCTTTACTTTGATATCATTGACAACTTTTCATACCATTTTCCTGTCAGAAAGACTTTTAAACTTCCGCCGTGACATCATTTAGTACGCCATGACAGTTCGAGCGTTTTTGAGACGCATTTTTTTAAATTATAATAAAATCACGTAAATGTTGAATATTTTTAAAAATATCAAATTATTTGATTAATATACAGGGTGGAATTGCAAGGGGGTGCCAAATTTTTGGAGGTGAAAGGGACCATCAATATGAACAACTTTTACTATGGGGTCATGGTCAAAATCTTAAATAAAATTTCAGGTTCCCCATACAAAATCAGTCACCTACATTGACAATAATGTATGGAGAGGCAGAAAATAAATTTAATAATTGAACGATGGTCCCATAGTAAAAGTTGTTCATATTGATGGTCCCTTTCACCTCCAAAATTTGGCACCCCCTTGCAATTCCACCCTGTATTTACTAAGGTGAGGTATTATATTGTTTTTGAAATTTAGTCAACTAGCCTTTTATGACAATAAAACGATGTTCTGGCCGATAGATGTCATTGGCTATCATTCTAGCCAGCTTCCTAAACTCCCTGAATCAAGGGAGATTTTTTGCATTGGCTACCCTGGTTGAATGCTAGCGCCCCCTGTCAATGTATCTATCGGCCAAAGTATCATTTCCTCACTGTACTCTGAGCTAGACTTATTATTAATGATACAGTTATCTTATCTTTTAACTTATCTCTATATATGGTTTAGAATTGCCCGCTGTTGCATAAACAGACGGGTAGATGGCGCTAACGTCACGCAATGACGTATCCATAAGAGACCAAGAATTTCGCGCGGTCGGACCGACAGCACGGTAGCTCAATTGGAAGAGCAGTTGGCCCGGTAAGCCAGAAAGATGCTGGTTCGAGTCCCGCCCAATTTTTGGTTTCTCATTTCATCTCTAATAATTTATCTCTATCTCTCACCTCAAACTCTTCCAGCAGAGACACATCAATGCTCTCTCTCTGGTTCGGCACGAGAGTTAGAGTGTTGAAGCCGAGGACTCCTCGGCCATCATAGTCGCCTACTAGGGATTTTGCCTGTTGAGAAACCATAGATAAATTGATATTATTTTTAAAAGGGACAGCCCGAAACGCGTATGATGTCAGCACAGTTGAAAAAATAAAAATTTACTTTAATGCTATTTAGAGATGATATAGAATACTTATTATAGGACTGAAAGCTATTTAAAAACTTATTTAATTATTCATATTATACCAAATTTTATCAAAAATAAACGAAAAAAATTAAATCGATATTCTTAAGTTAAAACATTTTAATAGATTTTATTCAAAAGTATAAAATATATAAAAAAAATCTTTTTTAAGACTAAAGACTATCTAAAACAGTCTAATAAACCTTTTTTAGCTATTACACTGTTTTGTCACTTTCTGTTAAATGATGACAGCGCCAAGAAAGAATGAGACAGAACAGTGTAATAGAACAGGTTTATTAGACTGTTTGCGTTTTTATGAATAAGGGGGTAATGCTTCTAGCATTAAGTTCTCCTTTGTTAGTGCAAGTGTTTAAATATAAAAATAAATACCCTAGGATGCTTGGAGTCCTTAGTAACAGTTACAGTTTCCACCAAATCCTCGTGACGTATACCAAACTCTCCCACTTTGTAGTAACCAGGCTCTGTAATAAAAAATATAGTGAACAAATCAATGACAAGTATTCTACACGTCGATGGCCAGTACATAGTCAACATGTAACCGATAGCAGTCAATGGGTCATCGGTAAGATGTCAACGCATAGCAGTAATAGCTCAACGGTAAGATGTCAACAGTAAGATGTTAACATGTCATCGCATAGCAGTAAATAAGTCAACCTGCTTTGTTGACATTTGAATTGTTATTATTATATTGTAATCTTATTGCATGCCAATGATATTGTAATTAAGCTTGTAAGTGTGTTGGACTAGCTCTGTAAACTTGCAAGTATTATGCTTTAAATAAATATAAAAAAAACGTAAGATGTCAACGAATAGCAGTAAATAGGTCAACCGTAAGATGTCAACGGACAGCAGTAATAGCTCAACGGTAAGATGTCAACATGTATTTTTTGTTGGTTTTACAATATTTTTTAACACTCACAGTGTCATATTTTATTCTTAAAAAATGAAATATGAAACCAAAAATTGCGCACGGGCGGGACTCGAACAGGGTAGCTCAATTGGAAGAGCAGTTGGCCCGGTTAGCCAGAAAGATGCTGGTTCGAGTCCCGCCCGTGCGCAATTTTTGGTTTCATATTTCATCTTTTAATGTCAACATGTCATCAGATAGCAGAAAATAGGTCAACTGTAAGATGTCAACGGTTAGCAGTAATAGCTCAATGGTAAGATGTCAACATGTAACCGATAGCAGCCAATAGGTCAACGGTAAGATATCAACATGTCATCGCATTGCAGTAAATAGGTCAAACGTAAGATGTCAACGGAGAGCAGTAAATAGATCGGTCGGTAAGATGTCAACATGTCAACGGATAACAGTAAAAAGGTCAACCGTAAGATGTCAACATGTAACCGATAGCAGTCAAATAGGTCAACGGTAAGATGTCAACATGTAACCGATAGCAGTCAAATAGGTCAACGGTAAGATGTCAACATGTAACCGATAGCAGTCAAATAGGTCAACGGTAAGATGTCAACATGATAGCAGTCAATGGGTCAACGATAAGATGTCAACATGTCACGGAGTAGCAGTAAATAGGTCAACAGTAAAATGTCAACATGTCAACGATTGGCCTTTAACACGTAAACGTATAGCAGTCAACACGTTACCAAATAGCAGTCACACATCTTACCGTTACTGAGTATTTGCCCAGGCTTTAAACCAGGGTCATGAGGATATGGACGCCATGACACGCCTGCAGGACCTTCGTGAACATTCAAGAAGTGTCCAACACCATGACCCGTTCCATGGGCGTAGTCTAAACCCACATCCCATAGCGATTTACGAGCAAAACTGTCTAGAACGTTGCCCTGTGGACAAAAATAAACAGAAATCAATATTCTCCTACCGATTTTCGGTAATAGCGGCTCCTCTCAGCAGAGATAGGCCAGGTGCGCAGGAGATATTTTAGTGCCCAGATGTGTGCGCAATACACAAGTGCACTCTCTGTTCCTTCACTCTCATTAATTCCGTGAGACGGTGCCGACATGACCAATGAGAGATCAGGCGCAGGACCAACGGATTTACGTACGCACCGAAGCACGGGGGTGAAACACAAAAAACAACTTCCAAATTTCAGGCTACCCTGAGAATTTCAGAACAAAAAAACCCAGGTACATATTATTTTTTGGCCCGACCCGGCGATCAAACTAGGGGCCTCTGGCGTAGTCGCTTTAAAATGTGACCGTCCAAGCACTGCGACACTGAGGGGACTCCCTAGGTATGATAAAAATAGCTTACTTTAACTCCCTTAGGGAACAACGCGCTGCCCACTGCAATTTGTCCTTTCAGCACTCTTGTGAAGGCACTCTTCTCCTCATCAGTAGGAGAAGAGCTCATATGCCGAGTACGGGTTATGTCTGTTGTTCCATCCCTGTGAAACAAATGGTATACATTTTCATCATCATCATCATTATCAGCCAAAGGACGTCCACTGCTGAACATAGGACACCCCCACGGGTTTTCAAAACATGCAACACGATACACTCTACCACTGAACGGATTGACAACGTTCGGTCTCACCGTTATATGGAGCGAGAGCGTATCGGGTCGGTCAGTGATGGAACGGTAGAAAACTATGACACCTTGCCCACTAAGGGCAAGGTGTCATAGTTTTCTATACAAAGTATATTTATTTGCCTGACACGGTCTTGATTTATGATGCGGTGTGGTGGGTAAATACCTTAATACAAATAAACAAATAATCAATTAAAATAACATTGCTAGTAATGGATGTCAATGTTTCAGTAATCGTAATTGAACCGCGATGTAACAGCGTGCGGCGCCATCTAGCAAAAGGCGGCCAAACTAATAATAGACGTTTCATTGCGCGAAGCAGGTCATAATAGCTGTCGTGTTACAGTATTATTAAGGTCAAATCATTTTAAGTAATAATATTTTAAAAGTGGCTTAGTATACATCATAGAAACAGGACACTATCATATTTTTTTGAAAAAATGATATTACAATTTTTATTACTTTCTTTAACATAGACAATACCATTTTTTAAAACAGCACCCTGACAATTTTAAAAGTTATCTACGTCATCGGCTTCGCCTTCCTCAATTCAATGACCAAACCTTCTTTTTCTCTAATCTAAGCCTTAATTAATCTAAAAATAAATTCTAAAAAAATTCCTTTGTCTCCAATTTTCTCAAAAACTAGCGGATAAATACCTAAAGTGTTTTCTACAAAAAAAAAAATATGTGCTGAATCGGCCCTTTAAATATTATCACTTAAAACGAGGTAACATTAAAAATAAACTTACTTGTACTGCCCGCCAGAATCAAGCAGAAACATTTCGCCCCTCTGAATAATAGTTTGGGGCCCCTCACGCGACGGGCTGTAGTGTATGACGGCGCCGTTGGGCCCCGCGCCCGCTATGGTGTCGAAAGAGGGGCCCATGAAGTCTTGTTCGTCTCTGGAAAACAATATATTTAAGTTTTAATCAAAAAGCGGTCAAGTGCAGGTCGAACTTGAAGTTGGTTAATTTTTTTTTGAAGTGTTACTGAGAAAAATAATAATAATCCCAAGCATAAAGCTGCTACTAATGCAGATACTTAAAGGATAAATAATTTATTTTAAGACTAAAAACTTGCCACCACAAAGGTTATTGCTGTTTTTTTAGGAAAAGTTTATAAATTTTATTCACTGATATTATTTTGAAACCTATAAAAAATTGTTCAATATTTGTCGAGTAAAGAAAAACGGACTTTACTTAATGAGGGCTAACGCGTATGAGTTCGCCGCTAGGGGCGCTTGTGTAGCGTGAGGTCTCCGAAATGTCAAATGTCACTATTTGTGGGTTATATGTGCAGGTTTATTTCTATTCAGATAAATATTTCGAATATTTTGCAATTATGGCAAATACTAGTTACGGATCAATGAATGAGAGTGTTTTAAAAGGCGGACTAAGAAAATAAATGTTAAATCTTTAAAAACTTGTGTACTTACTCCTGTTTTTCTATCAAAGCTGGACTGCGGCATGTCCGATGTATTGTAATATTAAGATTTAATGGCAACCTTGATTTTTTATCTCTCCATCATAACAATTTATACACTATAATAGTAGATTGTTATACAAGGGGAGAAAGCGACCCATTTCACTCGAGATGTTTCTGGCGCTATTTTTCATTTCGACTGTGAGGAGAACATTAAATTTACAAAAGTGGTTGTAGATGTCTTGGTGAGGTATTATGTAGTTCAGCGAGAAAGGAAAACTCAAGTTTTGAACAAAATATGACAGTTGATTTACAGTTCTAACAACACCTAACACGATTAGAAAGAATAACGGCACGCATTCATGAAAACAGAGTACAAAAAATATCAAATAATTAAAATCTTTGTAAAGAATATAGATCGATTTTTTTCCACAGATAATAACAGAAACCAAAAATAATTACTTTTTTTTTAATAAAAGTTTTAACGGCTTTGGACAAATCCTTCCTGAAGTGACACTGACAATATAAAATTAAAAAAAAAACATCTTGGCATTATGGCGGGCAGCCAAATATTTTAATTTTTAATTGAATTAAAATTAGAAAATGTATATTTTTTTATCAACGATTATACATAATACCTACACAATATGATTTTCAATTTATAGCTAAGCAAAAATGTTTGTTATTTTAATAACATGATGTGACTCAATTATCTTTGGTCCAAGCTTTGACTGCAGGCCTTGACTCTATGCCATGTCAATTAAAACTTAATTACTTTCCACCTTAGGGATGGATAAGCTATTTTCCACCCGGCTATCTACACAGGAAAGTTATATTTTCCGAACAGGAGAGATGAAAAAGCTATATTTTGGACCTCACGCGACAGTGGCGCCAACTAGTGAGCACAAAAACGGTAGCACTCATTGCAACACGAAATCCAATATTGATAATGACTTACTTGCGGAACTCCAGAAGCTTGTCAGAAGCTTGTATCTCAGTGACTTTAGCGCCTGCGTCTAGTTGGTCGTGCAGCCATTTGAAGAAGCGCACAACTGCTATACCATCGCGGATGTGGCATTGACGGAAACCCTGGGAATAAAGTTATAAAAAGTTAATAAATATATTAAGTTTTTATTATTTGTAAATATTATTAAGTTTGTGTGGTGACAAAACACTATAAAAACAAAAATAAACTATAAATTGGCTTTCATCATCTTAACTGATTGTTAAAATATTTGTAAAAATATTTTCCTTCGGATATTGTGAGAGCAATCTCGCGACATTGATGAGGTCACGCAGCCTACGCGTTAAAAAGCGCTTGCAAAATTCAACAGGCTTGTTAATGTGACGGTGGCAGAGTGGTATAGGCATTAGGCATACCTACGCCCGGATAGCGTAAGACACGGGGTTCAATTCCTCGTCTGTCACAGGTTCACAGTTGCTTTATACAAGTGCAATTTATATTATTATAAAAAGTTTCTAATTTGTGATAGTAAAATTGAGGATTAGTTGTACATTTGAGTTTGTATTGCGTAAATGAATGAGTGAGTGAGAAACTTCATACACTCATTCACTCAACTGAACAAGTTTATTAGAAGGAAGCGACCGAGTGATTGAATGAGATGAAATTCAATCAACTACTCACACTCACATACACAACTTTTGGCAAAGTGTGTATAGAATGGAATTGAACGAATGAAAAAGTGAGTGAGTGAGTGAGTTATGTGTGTGTTTTAGAGAAAGCTGTGCATGTATGCTGTGTGTATGAGTGAGTGTATTGAAACACTGTATTGTACAAATAATGTTGTACAAAGGTGGAATTAAAAGTTAAATCATAATCTGCCAGTCAAAACTTTAGTTTCAAATTGTAATATTATTATGACCATGACTGTTTTGTATATTAATATTTCTTGGCTAAGGTTGAAGGCACAGGACTCACGCTATTATTATTATCAACAGATGTATTTGATGACTGTATTCTTGACAATAAAACATTTGACTTTGACTTTCATACAGAGAGTGTGTTGAGATTGAGAGTGACTGAATGAGTATGTGAGTTACAAATAAAGAGTTAGTTGTTCTAGATGTAAAAAAAAAACCGGCCAAGTGCGAGTCGGACTCGCGCACTGAGGGTTCCGTGCCAACTTTAACTGAATTAGGGATTCTTACTTCCACTTAGCCAAAATACCACAATATTTTGTTGACCGCAAATATAACTTTGTTTTTCATAGTGCTTGTATGAAAGACAAAGTTATATTTGCGGTTGATAAAAATGTACTTTATCTCAAAAACTACTAGTTCGATTTCGCTCAAACCAATTTTCGTTGAAAGTTTATGTTGAGATCTACATTACATATTTTTTTCAAAATTTTCACTTCCTTAGTTCAAAAGTTAGATGGGGGGGACGCCCATTTTACCACTTTGGAAGCGTCTATATCTTAAACGTTTGACTTTTAGAAAAAATGGTTTTAGGAACCTCAATGTCATTTTGAAAGACCTATCCATAGACACCCCAAACGTTAAGGTTTGAGTAAAAAAAAAATTTTTGGTTTTAGTTTCATGTATGGGAGCCCCCCCTATAATATCATTTTTTCAATTTTTTTGGACCTGAATCGGAAAGCGGTAAAAAGGATACACCTACCTACCAAGTTTCAGCGGTGTGATGCTAATAGTTTCAGAATAAAGTGGCTGTGACATACGGACGGACAGACAGACAGACAGACAGACAGACAGACAGACTTGACGAAACTATAAGGGTTCCGTTTTTTGCCATTCGGCTACGGAACCCTAAAAAACAATTTACCTCTAATTCTACGTCGTTCTTGATCAACTTCATCAGTGCAACAGGCGACACCTCCGATGTTAAATTCAAAGGTTTCTCCAAAACATCTTTCTGTAACAATAAGTTTATTGATAAGATAATGTCAAGAGACTACAACCGAGTCATTATTAAATGTTTAAATACGCAGAACACAGCAATATGTTTTATATGACTTGGGCCTTAAATTAAAGGGGTTACTGTTTAAATTAAAATAGCTTATATTGCTTAGGACGTCCACCGACACGATGGACAGACGACCTTGTAAAGATCGCCTTGCAACTGGTTGCTGTAGAAAACTGTACGCGAGATATATGTTCAGCATATAGTGGACTTTTTGTAGCTGATAATAATGATGATGATGACTTCATTGCCACCACCAAAGGTATTAATATTTTAGACCCGATACTTTATATTCTTACCCCTGCTGCAGCTCTATGTATAGCTTCACTCGCATCGCTTGATAACCAGATTGAGCTCGTACTATCGCCACCTTCTGCCAACTGAGAAAACAATAAAAAAGAATATGTTAAAAAAATACATTGAAAAGCCTATGAAAATTACACCATAAATGTAGGTATCCTTTTTGTTACGCAAATATACAAAGTGTTTCAAAACAACGAGTAAAGAATGAAGGGAGTTACTCAGAATCAGTAACTGAACAACTTTCTCTTAGAAACATGGGTCGAAATATGCCAGTTACTTATTCTGACTAACTCCCTTCATTCTTTACTCGTTGTTTTGAAACACCTTGTATTTTATTTGTTAGTTTCGTTCATTCATTCATTGAGTGAGTGTTCGCAATCTTTTTATCTTTTTATAGCAAGGAAAATGCAGTCTACTTAGTGGGACTGCATCAAAAATAATCATTAAATAAACACGATAATCTCCATAAATATTCCTACTAATAAAAATTCCGAAAGTAACCCTATGTATCTAAAATGATCATGGTAATTCAGAAGAGTAAATCATGAATACTTGCTGGCGGAATTCTAAAACAATGTCTATCTTAGTTCCTTTCGGATAAAGAAATGAACTAATAACGTACTGCTACAACGTCTCATATGTATCGATTCAAGCAAGCGATGTATCGAGTCAGCTGAGTGCGATGTGCACTGACTCAACCATGAATTCGTCAGTTTGGTACCCCAATCATTTTAATCACACTTCTAAAACTGTTTTAGATGTCAAGCCACTCACCGCCAACTGCTGCAAAAAGTCCACAATCTCCCCATATCCCCTCCCCTCCACAGTAGCGCCCTCACTTCTCAACTGCTTCTCTGCTTCGTCAGGTATGACGCCATCGCCCCAGAAGAGATAGGCCGATGATGGAGTGATGACGAGGTAGGAGAAGAAGACTGGGTTGTACTCTATGTCGCTGCCTCGGAGGTTTAGTGTGTCTGTGGCAGGGGAAATTATTTTGGTATGATAAACTTTAGTTGTACGATTTGTTTATTATTATGCATCATTAAATGATTGTAAAAATTCCAACTTTATTTAGGGAGCTTGCTTAGCTTCAAGGTATTTTAATAATATTCATTTTATTTCAAAGAAACAGAGTAACGAAAATGAAACATTAGGAGACATTAGGAAAATGGGGAAATCTCCTGTAAGATTGAGAGAATTTAAGCCCGGATTACGCTAGTCCTGGATAAAATCATCATTCTGTCTCTCAGTTTATTTGACGTTGATAGAGACAGAAATAAGATTTAATCTAGGATTAGCGTAATTCTGGATTAATCATCATGCAGAGGCCTTAGCTGCGCTGGACCTGACAACCGTATTTTACAAGATGACAGCGAAAGTTCTCATTGTCGCCGTCTGCCAAAAATATCTTTATCGCACTGTAAAAGCACTACATCCAGTTAAGAAAGTGTACAGCATTGGACGTACACAGAAAGCGCCGCCAATTGCAAAAAACAAGTAATAATATATTTTTTTAAATTAACGGTTTAATTTTAACGGTTATACTGGTTATACTCACAAGCAATTTCATCCAAAGCCGTGATTACCAAAGCTGCCGCTTTTTTCTCCGACATCTTATCTCTTAACTCTTTGATCTTCTCTCCTGCTGGCTTACCTGCAAAAACGAACGCATTTTTAAAAGTTAAAGCTAGTGAAATCCTGGCTACGTCGAAGTTGTTAGGGATTTTAAAAGGTTCATAATTTATTGGTTCTTTAAAGCACCATTTATTTATAACGTTATCTTACCGTTATTTAACGGGTAACGGTATTATTTCACTGTGTTGCCGGGGTGGTGACGTGTCCCCAAGTTATGATCGCTTGGGGCTGTAATATTTTTAGCAACGTAATAAATAACGTTATCTTACCGGTATATTTAACGAGTAACGGTATTATCGGGTTATGAGGTCGCGGCGGTGGCGGATCCGCTAATGATGCCCTGGCTTCGTCCACTAGATTATTAAGAACTGTTACTTTGTTAATTACGTTATAAATAACGGTATGTAACCGGTAACGGTATATTTAACGGGTAACGGTATTATCGGGTCGTGAAGCTGGGGCGGTGGCAAATCGATAGGTAAGCCTTGGCTTCGTCCGCTAGATTATTTGGGACTAATATTTAGCAAGGTATCTTACCGGTATATTTAACGGGTAATTGTATTATCAGGCTATAAGGCTGTGGAGGTGACGGGTCTCCTGAAGCTACCCTTGCTTCGTCTACTAGTTATTAAGATCTGTTAATAACGTTATAAATAACGGTATGTAACCGGTAACGGTATATTTAACGGGTAACGGTATTATCGGGTCGTGAAGCTGGGGCGGTGGCAAATCGATAGGAAAGCCTTGGCTTCGTCCGCTAGATTATTTGGGACTTATATTTTAGCAAGGTATCTTACCGGTATATTTAACGGGTAACGGTATTATCGGGTTATGAGGCCGCGGCGGTGGCGGATCCGCTAGTGATGCCCTGGCTTCGTCCACTAGATTATTTGGGACTGCTACAAGATTCATCTTGGCCTTTGTTAGCGCCGTCTGTAAAAAATTGTTAATTTATTAGTTTTACATTAATATTATTTACTTTGAATATGTATGTTATGTGATTGTACTCTGTATGTAAAAAAAAGTAAAGTAAAGTTAGCCAGTAAGCATTTATACACGTCCCAATATAAACCCTACCCACTGCTTAGGCATCGGCATGTATTTCAAATAAGATAAACTTACCTGTAATGGCGTCCACTCTTCTCTGGTCATGGTGTGAGGGTCGGCGCCGACCGTGGCGCCCTCTGGCAGGTTCGAAGACAACCATTTCTCCATAGTTGGTGTATCTGGGAGTGCTGTGGATAGATTGTTACATATTTAATATATACATATATTATACAGCTGATATTATACTTGGCTTGGTCTTGAAGTCAAGAGCAAACCTACACGAAATAAAAAATAAAAAAGTTGAGGAGTTTGTTTGTTTGAACGCGCGCAATTTCAGAGGCTAATATCTTAATTTGTCACAGTAAAACGTTCATCATTATCAGCCACAGGACGACCACTGCATAACATAGGCCACGGTTTTACACAGCGACCAGGATCACACTGGTTGCAAGGGTTTGCATCCTGGTTTTTTTAGGTTGTCTGTCCATCTTAGCGGTGGACGTCCTATACTGCGCATTTGATAGCAGGGTTTATGTTATGGAAATTTTGGCTCCAAATGCAATCAGTTCTTGTCGCTTTGTCTCTGACCACTTCCATTTGAGCTTACTGATTCGATCTATGTCTGTTGCCTTAGTTCTTCTACGTATCTCCCGATTTCTGATTCGATCTTATAGAGAAACACCGAGCATAGCCCTCTCTATCGCTCGTTGTGTGATTTTAAGCTTCTTTACGAGGCCCATAGAGACCACGTTTCGGATCCATATGTCATCACCGATAACACACACTGTTTGAAGAACTTTCGTCTTCAGACACTGAGGTTAAGATGAGAAGATGCTCTTGCGCAGTTACCCGAACGCTGCCCAGCCGAGTTGGATTCGTCGATTGACCTCATTCTCGAAGGTAGACCTACCTAATTGGATCACTTGTCCAAGGTAGACGTACGCGTCGACAACTTCAAGAGTTGAGTTACTGCTGAACATAGGCCACGGTTTTATACAGAGTAATCCTCAAAATTGCTGGCTGCGTGATTTTAAGCTACAATAAAATATACTCCTATCTCCAAGTAATTGTAACTCACATTGCTTCATCAGCGTCCACAGCGTCATATCGGCCTCCTTCTCAAACTGCGTGTAATATCTCCCGTCGGTCCAGACTAGCGCGTTTGATGACGTCACCACAGCTGTTCCAGCTGATCCCGTGAAACCTGAGAGCCATTCCCTACGAGCATCCACTGGCGCTATGTACTCCGACTGAAAGGATTAAATTGTATTGGCATTTGTTTTTTTTTTGGAGAAATATTATGATATATTAAAGTAAATTTTTCTTTGCTACTCAAATCTTGTATACAATTTTTTTAAACTTTTAAAATAATATCAGTGAGTGAATAAAATTCATTAGCAATTTGATTTACCAAGACCTTAGTGTTAATGATAAATTATCTATGTAGGTTGTGAGTTTTGTATTTATCTTATTTTAAAATGAATAATTTCGTTAAAGAGGAATGCCATGTTTTTTTTTGGCACTTGTGTTATGAAACTCAGACACAACGGTGGTACCACAACACCCAGACCCAGGACAATATAGATTTTTTTTATTTCTACATTGACCCGACCGGGAATCGAACCCGGGACCTCTGAGCGGCGACGCCTTGAAACTACACCACGGAGGTCGTCAAATGTCGATTGTTTACAATATTCGACGAACAAAGAAAAACCGACTTTAGTCATAATAATTAATATTACTTTCATAACTGGTTGGGTAATCGTAGTTTAGATTCAAACCTGGTGCTATATTTCTTGTAATAACGGAGCAAATAAGGTCAGTGACATCACTGACCTTGACCTCGAGGTGAAGGTCAGTGACCTCACTGACCTTGACCTAGAGGTCAATTTAAAAAAAGTAGTTTCACTTACGTTATGTGCGTCAGCCGTCGGCACTATGTAAGCTGCCAGCGACGTCGGCTGTGTGAGCATCAGCGCTCGCAGCGCTGTCAAACGCTGTAGCGACATGTTGTGGTGGTCTGAAAACGACATTTAGTAGGTATGAGTTATTTATTTAGCAAGTTAACGTCTTTATGTTATACTAGCGGTCGCCCACGGCTCCGCCCGCGTGGATGTCAGTTCCCGCTGTAAAAAGCCTACCCAGGAAAGACACGGTCAGCAAACAAAATGATTCCCAGGTCAAATCACAGACACCGACACTAACATCGATTTCTATCCTAGTTTACTCTCCAAGCGATGCTGAGTCAAATAAAAAAAGCCCCATCAAAATCGGTCCAGTAGATTCTGAGATTAGCTCGAACAAACAGACAGAAAGACAGACAGACAGACAGACAAAAAATTCAAAAAATATATTTTTGGTATCTATTACGTGTAAGAAGCCCCCTCAATGCATTTTTTTTTTTAAATATGCAATGTACAGAATTCACCTACTTTACAGTTTTATTATATGTATAGAAGATAGAATAGATTAAATATATATATATATATATTATATTCTATCGTTATTTAGTTTTTTTTTCTTTAGTTGGAGAATATTGCAAACAATCTTGACTTGATATTTATTTTTAACGAAATAATGATTTATACTAAAACATGAAAATCATAATAATCTCAACCAACATCGTTGAACACCGAGATCATTTTAAATCAAATTGTTCATTAATTTTATACAATGATATTATTTTAAAAGTAATAAAAAGATTGTTTACATAATTCGACTTGCAAAGAAGAACGGACTATCAGTCAGAAATATGTACGGTTCAGGACACCACCGCCTCACCACTTCCAAAAGAAAAAGGCTTGCACACTCGACAAGTCACGCCTCAAACAAAATATGACGGGAAGTGCAAGTGATTTTGGCTCATAAAACTGGTAATAGAAATTTGCGACAAAATTCGAAGTCCTGCTGTGCTAAATGAAAATTGAATATGACGATAAGAAACTTACCTTCAGCTTTAGAACCACAGTTTTTGCTTACAACTGCATTTAGTGTAAATCTGAAACAATCAAGATAGCTTTATGAAAAAAAAAAAAACATTAAGGCATAAATTTATACTATGCAAATCACACAACACTTACACGAAGAATAAGAGTGGCGTTTTGACTTTTATCCAAGGCCCTAACATTTTAAATAAATTAAATTATATATATTTAAAAATCTACCAAAACATCAACGTCAGTCTGTCACCATTTTAGATTTTCCATCACGTTTGAATTTAGAACATCACTAATGAAATTAAGACGAGTATCGAGTAAACTACTACGAAGACTTTTAAATCCAAAGAAGTTTGGTTACCGCTAATTTTAATAAAAACAAAATTCGAATTCTTAGCACTTAACACTGGCGGCAAACACCAAATCACAGAGTGAAAATGCTTAGATTTTTAAATTAAGAACATAAAAATCGTTTTTAAACTACAAAAAAACAAACAGATCTCTTTGATACTGGCCACTAGCTATGTTCAAGCCAACTAATGATATGCTTGTCAATGTATTTAATGCCCCTTTAGCAAGATTGATTTATTCACATAGTAGCAGTGACTGGAGCCAGTAGATTGATATTAATGTGCAAGTTGCAAGTACTGGCTTGAGTTATATTTCACAAGAACCTATTATAAATGGCACTTGTAAAAAGGAAAAGTTACTAGAAATAGTTTGGATAGTGACCAACACTATAAAAACAAAAATTATATTAAGTCCTACTAGATGCCAGTAATAATAACTAAGTTTAACGATTAAAACATTATTTTACGAGAGAGAAGACACAGTTAAACCAAGAGGTTCAAATATGGTACTAAGTATCTTGAACGACTAGGGCCAGTTTGCATAAATGGATAATTGTCAAATACCTCTAACACGCTGCTACTTTTAGCATCGAACGCGCGTTTTGAAAACTCGCGACAGCATCGCGACTCACGCAATGAACAGATTTAATTTGGCATCGATGCAGAAGCGCGTTAGTATCAATGCAGAGGATAGACTACATCGATGCTAACGCGCGTTAGTATCGATGCAGTCGCCAATATTCAGTACACAATAAGTCAATTTCCAGCTTCTGCATCGCGACTGCATCGACACTAAGGCGCGTTAGCATCGCGACTGCTATAAGTAGCGCAGTGTATAAAGGTTGACATATTGCGACTGCATCGATGCTAAAAGTAGCGCAGTATGTAAAGGTTGACATATTGCGACTGCATCGATGCTAAAAGACGCAGTGGGTCAAAGAATTACATTTTAATACCTAGTGCAAACGCAGCATAAGGCCAATCACCTACAACATTAACGGAATAACAATTTGAGAATTTATAATCATTATTAGGTATTAGAAACCGAGGCAAATTGATTAGCACATGGTGGTAGTAAATTTCAACTGAAATTGACTGGTAGGAATTTTCTCCCTTTGTTACGAAATACCAGACAACGATTATGACCGGGGCGTCGACAATAAATACATATGACATCCATCACTTGGATATAAAAATACTGGTCGTGCTAATAACACAAACATGTTGCCACGCAGGAATCGAAACTGAGACCGCTGTCGGAATCTGAGGCCGATTCTCGCATGATCGAACTTATTTCGTGTGGTAATACGAGTATCACTGTTTTACCCATAAAATCAAGTAAGTAATATAGGTCACGGAAAAAAAAAATACTACCGCACGAAAGGAATCAAAATGCATAGAAATCGTGACCCGAATAAAGCAACTGCACGAGAATTGGCTGCTTGAGTTGCATTTATTGACTGACTAGCAGTCCCAGCGAACTCCGTTTCACCACTAGCCCCGATTAATGTCTATCCTATTCGGGGCCAAGAGAAACTCAACAAGGTAAAAATCATGAAAATCTGTCGACCCGTTCTCGAGTTCTATGATGTTGTAATATAACTAACTAATTAGGTCTTATAATTAGTAGCATGACATAAATCTTTATTTTTGTGTTGTAATTCGATTAAGTTAGTGGAGAAATATTATAAACGAAAAATTTGCATGCCACACCATGGTAAAACATGTGTACGTTAAATTACTCTTAACTCGTCAAGTATGTGTGAACGAGACACAATAGAAATTCCATTATTATGCGACTCCCGGGTCAGTCGTTTGATACCTGAGTGATTACAACCACCTATGTAAAACCGTGTTTTAGCCTAAAACTTTTAGGCAAATAAATTTCATTTCATTTCATTTCATAACACTTTATTTGTTGTTGTTAAAGATTGGACTCACCTTTAGTTTCCATAACAATTCTCGTAACACGAAGGTATTACACATTTGATTTCCTCAACAACACAAGATAGAATGACAGAATATTAACATCACGTATCTCGTAATACAAATTGATAAATGACAAATATTCGATAGTGAGATCGTCTTAGTATAAATCTTGATCTAAAGGTATAATTCTGCTCGTAGATAAGGTACTAGTAAGTAAATAACTATCATAGGTACAGACGCCAACAACATGTTATACGTTATACATTTTCTTATCATCACAACTTATTAAGATGATTATTTTGAAGCGTTCTAGGGGGTTATTCCTATTTTCCACACTAAAAATCCACGCTAGTGTGGAAAATTGGACTTCTTGTCCATTTTTCCACACTGACGGACTTCATTGGTGTGGAAAAACGGACAAATGTTCTACTTTTCCACATCAGTGGGGATTTATGTAAATCGATTACTTATGAGTATTAAGTATGTTATCAATGGCTTTTGTTTATTTCCACTAACTGATTCTACAAATTTAATAATTAAAACACCATTTCCAAAAAATAGTCAGAAAATGCCAGAATCTACAACAAAAAAGTTTGTTTACGAAAGTCTTGCCGCAAATCCACAAAATCAATTATTTTTAAACTTTTTATCAAGTAATTAGTATAAAGTTTCTAGGAAAGTGGTACAATTTCATAATTTGTCTTGTGTAGATAAATGGTCAAAAAGTCACTTTTTCCATACGAGTGTGGATTTTTTGTGTGGAAAATCGGAATAACCCGTTCTCTGCACCACCAGCAAAGACAATCTTGACATAATAATTAACCGTTGTTACGTAATGTCACCGCGACAGAAAGGAGCTTTTGAGTTAAAAATGGCCTATATTAGGGCTCATTTGCTATCTTTTCCTGCCAAAAAGAAAATTAGGCCCTTCAGTGGTTGCCCTTCGAGGCGCTCATAGCGCAGTAGTGGCAACGCTTTTGTAGTAATACCGAAGTAAAGCAACGTTCGGTGCGGTCGATGTTTGGATGGGTGACCATTCCGACCATATAAAGAGACGTATATCACGAGCATCTCCGTGCTTCGGAAGGCACGTAAGCAGTTGGTCCCGGCTAATATCGGTTGATATTAGTCGTTCGTTAAGCCTAGTCGGAGGCGCTATGGGCGGCTTGATAAAAATTTGACAAGGTTGGTCGCTTGCCTTGCAAACACCCCTCCGCCAATCCGCACTGAGCCCGCGTGGTGGTCGGAATATGGCTCATACTACCTCACATTTAAGTTTAGGCCTTTGCCCAGCAGTGGGATGCTTACAGGCTAACTTTACAGTTTTTTTTTTACATTTAAATAACAATTGACGACCTCCGTGGTGTAGTGGCTAAGCACGCTGGATTTCAAGGCGTCGCCGCTCCAAGGTCCCGGGTTCGATTCCCGGTCGGGTCAATGTAGAAATCAAAATTTTCTATATTGTCCCGGGTCTGGGTGTTGTGGTACCACCGTTGTGTCTGATTTCCATAACACAAGTGCATTAGCTACTTACTTTGGGATCAGAGCAATGTATGTGATTGGTGTCCAATATTTATTTATTTATTATTTATAATTTTATACTAAAGACCCACTTTAGAACCCTTCCAGTTTAAAGACCCTGTATTTCAGCAACTTCAAAGGAAGACCTTTCTTAAGAGGGTTAACTCAATAACCTACCTTTGTGAAGTGGAAAGCAACCAAGAATAGGGTTTCAATCAAGATATAAATAGTTTGACCTTTCTGTAAATAGAAACCACTACCTTTATCCAGAGGACAAATGACCTTTTACATTATGTTTCTAACAAAATGCCAGTTCTATGGTTGCAGGTAATAACTAGAATCTGACTTTAGACTGGTTGGCTAAGCGATACCTATACTATATTTAAGGCCTTTTTCACAATGTCAGTAGGTAGTAGTAGTAGTATTAAGTACTTCAAACGAAAACCTGACGTTCCATATTTGAATTTTTCGTTGGTTAGTGCTAATTTATCTATGGTGAAACTACAAATGTCTTAACACGTTCCGGGACACTATTCCAGACACAATAGATGTTTTATTGTTTTAACGCCTGTAGGCGTTCACTGTCCCGGAACGTGTTAATAAACTTAACAATGTATTATTATTTTTTTAATGTGGATAGAAAGAAATAAACAAAATTATGTTTTTACTGCCAGCAGTTTTATTTGTCCAAGTGTCGTTTTGTCTGTTTCAACATTACACATAACATAATAAATATTTAAAAAAATACATTCAATTGCAGATCATGAGGTCATGGTCTGAGGGTTTTTGATATTATAAATGGCATAAGTACTTTTCTACGACTTTGTGTGGTAAAATGTATGTAAAGAAAATCCAGTAAGTTGTAAAAGGACATCTTAAAGGTCAGGGCCCCTATTTTTGAATCACTCGCTTGGATATGGCGAGTGAATTTCGTTCGAAAGCACATTAAAATTCAACGGAAAACACTCAAAATCTAGACGTACGTACTCACAAAACTGAGCAATGATTTTTCAAATCCTTTTTATGTAGATTACAACTGGTTTTCATTCCAAAATTCGACTTTAAACGTTGAATATCACTCGCCATCTCGACGCGAGTGATTCAAAAATAGGGCTCCTGGGCCTACTACACGTAGCATACCATGACCGCGCTAGAAGCGTATCAGACACGAAAAGCAACACGATACGCTCTACTATGATCTAGCGTTCTGTCTTGTTATATGAAGCGAGAGCGACTGTATTTTGACGGTGCCGACACACTCCGTGCATGACACGCGACGGTGTTGGTCGGCGACGGAACGGTCTAGTGGGCACAGTGTCATAGTTTTCAATGCATAGAATATTTTTTTGCCTGACATATACCTAGCACGGATGGTCATATTGACTAAGCAACATTGAAGTAGGCAGAAACCTTTTACGACTCAAAGGTATCAGATATTTGTAAACAACCTCTATTAGAATTGTTAGATACGGGATTGCTACAATGTACCTTATTATCCCTTTCTTCAGTTACTCCGTGATCATGGCGCTTGCAACAGTGCTGAACTATCGGAAGCTCATAAATAATAAGTTACAGCGTAGCACAATCCCGTATAACTATTCTAATGTTAGTGACCATGAAAGTTTAAAACAACAACCTCTATGTTACAATAGACAGGCTGTTCAGAACAAGCTTTGTTAAAACAAAAAATTGAGGCAAATTGAGGCCAGATGGAGCATCTTTCAAAGCGTTGCTATGGTAACTGTTGTTTATGTGTTCACTTTCTCATTTTAGAAAATGTGTTCTGACTGACACAAATTGTGTTCTGAAAAGCGTGTCTATTATCCATACAATATTTTGAAAACACCGCAAAAATGCATCAGATATACCGACATTTCGTCACAAAATTGTTCAATAATGAGAACTCATATAAATAGTATTGTCATTTCAACAGTAGTCATACTAAGATGCAAGTACATTTTCAGTAACAAGTGATATTAAGTTGGGTATTACATAAATGGTCCAATTGTACTATACATTTTGCCTGTGACATACCTTAGAAATCTCTTAACATAAAATTAATTTATCAGATGTTTTTATAATATTTTGTTCAACATAATTAAGTTGCTACACTACCTACAAAGGTGTTATAAATACATTATTTTTATATAGTTAGTAAAAGTGTACATTTCCTATTATTAGCAGAACAAAATAGTTACAATCTTTCAATTGAAATTTTCTAATGTAATCAGAAGACAGAAATATGAGCTAAATAATAAAAAAAGATATTAATAAAATGTCATTAAAGTACTCAATTATTGAAAAAATATATTTATTTCGATATAAGATAGGGTCCTAATACAATTTTGATATAAAAAAACTAATTTGTAATACTCGAACAAAATAATATGTTGTTTAAAGCAGAAAAAACCGGTTAAGTGCGTGTCGGACCCGCGCACTGAGGGTTCCGTGCCACCCTTAACTGAGTTCAGGGTCCACTTACTTTCACTTAACGAAAACATCACAATTTATTGCGACAGCAAAAATAAATTTGTTTTTCATAGTGTTTGTATGAAAGACAAAGTTATATTTGCGGTTGATAAAAAAGTGCAATATCTCAAAAACTACTGGTTCGATCTCCTTCAAACCAATTTTCGTTGCAAGTTTTTGTTGAGATCTACATTATATATTTTTTTCAAAATTTTCACTTTCTTAGTTCAAAAGTTAGAGGGGGGGGGGACGCCCATTTTACCACTTTGGAAGCGTCTATATCTCAAACCTTACACTTTTAGAAAAAATGGTTTAAGAAACCTCAACATCATTTTAAAAGACCTATCCATAGACACCCCACACGCATAGGTTTGAGTAAAAAAAATTTTTTTGGTTTTAGTTTCATGTATGGGAGCCCCCCCTTAAATATTATTTTTCTTACTTTTTGTATCTGAATCGGAAAGCGGTGAACAAAATACACCAACCTACCAAGTTTCAGCTATGTGATGCTTATAGTTTCAGAATAAAGTGGCTGTGACATACGGACGGACAGACAGACAGACAGACAGACAGACAGACAGACAGACAGACAGACAGACAGACAGACTTGACGAAACTATAAGGGTTCCGTTTTTTGCCATTCGGCTACGGAACCCTAAAAAATTGAAAAGAAATAAATGAAAATTTCATTGAAAGATAGTATTGTCAATTTGATCTTAATAACTACATTACAGATAAGCAATGGAAGTTACTAATTCGTGCTTAATACAGGATTTTTCACAATGACCACTGAATGCACTACAACTCGTCTTGAATAAACTTCCCCGCTAAAAGTTGGCGAGAAAAATAGTTAAAATCAGAAAGTCCTCACTCAAGCAGGGAAGTTTATTGTAGGCGAGTTAATTAATAACTTGATAATTTTCATACACATTACAACGGGGCTCAAGATTTTAACATTTTAACATGTGCCATTGCTTATAAGTAAAAAATGGCGTGATTCCTAACATCCCCCCTATAACCTGCTATAATGTTATTTTGTCTCTTTTCCCGCTTACACTTCAACTATCTGTCAGTCAAATCCAGCAGCGTAACCAAAAGATATTTTGGAAACAGTGATGTGAGGGATCGAGAATAGACAGCCACAACAGTTGTAATACAATGAATCTGAACTATCTACAATAGCTAAAAAAAACTATAAATAAATAGTATGCATGATATCAAAATGTTAAACAAGAAAATTAACAGACATGAGCAAGAAGTAAACTCAGATTGACATAAACTTAGTCTCATCATCCACATTGACCAATCACAAGCGGCCTTTATCTAGTTAGATCCTGCGATCTTTACAAGGTCATCTGTCCATCCTGTTGGTGGACATCCTATGCTGTGTCTTTGGTCAAAATATAGTGTCTTGATCAGTCTTTTGCCGGTAAGTAAAAGAAACACAATAAACTCAATTATGTATAGCGAGTAACCGTTAGGAATCGAGCAACGTAACTAACTTAATTACAATTAATCTAACATACTTCACAGTCATCAGTCGATATTATTACGAACTATGTTTGCTCTCTGTACAAAGTCATGTTACACCATCCACTTCATTTCACTATGTTTCAGCAATCTGAAAAAGATAAAATATGGTAAAAAGCACTCGATAAAGTCAGACACAAAGTCTCTGGGAGGGATATAAGAGTTCTTACATTGACATATTGTATGAAACTAACATAATATACCTACAATACAAATAGTCAACTCATGAAAACATACATAAGAATTCAGCTAGACTGGAGTATTATGTAATACTTAGTAATTGTTGTACTGAACATAGTAATTATTAATGAAAAACACTTACCTCAGCATTCCATAGGCGCAATTGAATTTGAATTGTCACCGTAACCACTAAGACTGCCTTGGAACTCGATACCGCTAATCTGGCTGTCTGCGTTGAACGATGCACCATAAGAATCATTGCTAGGGGCGTGGGTAGTCTCTAAATTGCCATCTCCTGAGTCTGTGGCTACTGCCGCGTCAGGTTCGGCCCAATTGATCTTAAATCTAGTCACTCTAGGCTCTGAAGCCAGTATATTTCTTACTACTTTGTCAAACTGGGGCTTCGCTGGCGGATTCTCTCGCAATTCCGGTTCATTTTCACTGTACTCGTTATTGATGAAATATCCAACTCTGACGAACTCCTGGCCGCGGTATGAACATGTTAACAGCACAACTGTGACGCCTAATGCATCGTTTTCTGGTATGCGGCTGACATCGGGCGGTGGAGCTTGGAAAACAAACATATGACGGCCCTCCGGTATCGGACCAACGTATATAGTATCTAAAACCTGGTCGTGTTCTTCAGTTTCGGCTGATCCAACGTAAATCATCTTCCACTCGAGGTCCTCCTTCAACTCTTCAATACATTCGAAGGTTAGTTCGAATTGGAATGGATTGAGAAAAGGACTTGGGTTGTCGAGTACGACCACATTGGTTATGTGCACCTTTGCCATTGTTTTAGAGAGATTCCAACGACTCTTTGGTTAGAAAAACGGGTATCTCTCTAGAAAAGCGTCTTTAAAAGGAAATTCTGCGAATTACAAACCGATAATCACTGATTTATAACGTTTTTGTTCCACAACGGAAAACGGCGGTGTCCGTAAAAAGTGACAGGCTGACATTTATTTTGGCGGTTCAACAGGTCACGTGATCAAAATAAGTGAAGATACTAGCGCCTCTACTACGGAGAACGGATGAACTAATTTAAAAAAGCAACCATCATTTGACAGCTTTGATGACGATAACAATATTTGCTGTTCTAACAAAATGTTTCATCTAATTAGTAAACTGATACACTGAAATGATCGACCTTTATTTTATAATGGTAAAAAAATTCAACTAAACTTACATTTGCGATGTTTAGCTCTAATATTTTAATCAAAATACACTGACAGAAACGTCAAACTAGTTCATAGACAAATGAAAATAATAGTGCTGCCCCACGTAATTCGTGAACTTTTGCGTTTTCCCATAAATAATGTTAACTGACCTAATCGACTAAAGAATCGATTTGAATTTTTATCAAGAATTTCATAAAATTATTAAACTTTTTGGTAAACACTGCTAAGTTTTTATGGGAAAGTAAAAAAAAAACAGCGTCTTATATTTATAAACCTTTTTACTTTTAACTACGGCAGTTTTACGTAGTCAGTCTAAAACCATGCCTCAGTAGCGTCATTTAGGTGGTATGCAAAAATGTCTAGTTATTGGTGTAAAAACATCTCTTGTTAGCTATTCTACTCGGCGCTAGATGGCAGCGCGCTGCTAAATTAGGAACTCCATCTATTACAAAATATGAAAACATTCTAGCAAATTGTTACAAGTTAGTTATTCATATCCGCGAAAGATGGCGCAAACATCTAAAAAGTTTGTTTACAGTGCGACAAGGATCTCCTGGCCAACACATGACATTGTCAGGGGGGGCGCTTATTTTTTTTTTAATGGGGGGGCGCTTATTTAATGGAGGGTAGCCAGAGCATGAAAATCTCCCTTGATTCAGGGAGTCGATTATTTATTAGGGTCTTTTTATTTATTACCTTTTTAACGAATTTTATTTACCCCACCATGGCAATGTAAAGAAAAGATTTCTTGAATGGAAATGTCGAAGGCTTATGAGGCATATCATGTATGTTCCACCGATTTTAGACGCAAAACAGTTGTATCAACAATTGAAAATTAACACTTTATTTTAGAAGTTTAGCTCCATGGTATGTAAAAATAATGATATTAATAGTTTACACAGAACACGTTCGAGAATAAAACAAACGGAAATATCGGAAAATCTCTCGTAAGATTGGGGAGATTTCGCTACACTCGATCTGGCAGCCGCATTTTTGAATTTGACAGCGTTTGTTCCCCGTTGGCCAGAAGCTTGGCCAGAAGATCCATATCGCACTGTAATCGTGGGGAGCAGATGAAGTTTATTTAATTTTTTTTTGCTATAATGGTGTGCAATATTCTGCCAAAAGTTTCTTCTGTCGCGCTTTCACTTTTTAAACTTCAGGGGCCCTATTTTTGAATCACTCGCATCTTTATGGCGTGTGATTTTCGTTCGCAGATGAATCAATAACTTTATAAGTCAACGAAAATAACTTGTTTTCGAACGAAAATCACTCGGCTTATGTGTATTTTATGGTGACCATGTTATCCCTCCCTACACTTTGGATTTTCTGTTACTACTTAAGGTGATATCACCTTCGGTTG
Source organism: Pyrausta aurata (assembly GCA_963584085.1). NCBI lineage: Eukaryota > Metazoa > Arthropoda > Insecta > Lepidoptera > Crambidae > Pyrausta > Pyrausta aurata. The sequence continues at coordinate 3,507,832 of OY757281.1, forward strand.
AGCAAGAAATGCGTAAATAAGATAATTATTACCTACTTATATTTTACATGTTGATGGAACAAAACATCACGCTTAAAAATAATAAAGGATTTTCCCATAACAAGAGGAACAATCCTCCAATAGGCTAGATAACACCACCAACCGCTGGTCCAAACGTTATTCTTCCAAAGATTTACTTGTGAATGTACTACGGATTTGAGACTAACTGCCTAACCACAAATAATTAAACAAGGTTTCGACCACTGTTTAAATCTAATATGGCTAGTATAAAATCAACGTCAATCAAGACAATTGACATAAGGGTGACATAAATTTTATTTTAACCGCATAACATTTAAACAGTTGTTCAAACATTGTTTATTTATTTGTGGTAAGGCCGTAAGTATATAATATCTGTGTGGTAGTACTAACTATTATATATTCTGTGACTAAGTATGATGTCATGGTTGTCTGTGTTCTACTGACGCACTTTTTACTGTGTACATAGCTATTAAAAAAACCTTGTAAATTAAAACTTTAACTACCTGCCAGCTTAATCCGGCTGCGTAAACATGATCGGTAAACGATGAATGAAACGATACGACGGATTAATAAAATGATCAATTTCTATTAAATATTATATTAAATTTTCTCTAAATATTTGGGTAATAGATTTTTTTGGTGATTGCAGTAAACTGATTGATAAAATGGAGAGAGTTGTATTCTGTCGTTCTATGCGACAACCGTGCTCATACCATATAGAGACGAGTACGTAAAAAAAAAACCGTAAAAAAAGTACCAGCCAAAATCAAGGGGGTGGTTGTCAATCGAGTTTGGAATACAGGAAAAATATAAAAAAAATATTTTCAATAAAAATTGTAAACAAAAAAAGTTTCCAGATGTTTTCCTGTTTTCCCTTTGAATTTGGCTCCTACTAATTTTATTTACACTCTGTATAAGAAAGAATAAGAGTATTTTTAAGATAAAATGTTCACGGATCCCTAAAATTCTATACAGGGTTGTAAAAAAGTACGTACCAAATTCAAGGGGGTGGTTAAGAGTCATATTTACTATATTATGATATAAAAATATTTGCCACACACCCCGCACCCCGCGCTTTCCTTAATCAAAAATTAACAGCGCGCGCCTTCGTAGATGGCACTATACAGAGCAGCCGACCGACCCCATGATATTCGGAGCCGAATTTGGGTCACTCAAAAACAGCATGAAAATCAATTTGCAAAGACACTGCTCAGAGATGAAGAGCTATAAAGAGCGGCTCAACACCGCATCGGTTTCTACATGCTGACCTTCAAACTTCAATTTGAAGGTAACCGATGATGATGATAGATGAAGATGCTCAGGTGGGCTGGTGGTGTTACTAGGCCGGATCATGTCAAAAACACTTACTTAACAGGCACCTTTAATGTGAGACATATCCCGGATAAATTAAAAGATAGCCGTCTGCTAATACGGACACGTTATGAGGTGACTAATATTTGACCACATGACCAGAAAAGTTCTATAGTTTATTTTAACAAGCCTGTTAGTGACGGTGGCCGAGTGGTATAGGCATACGCCCGGATAGCGTAAGACACGTGGTTCAATTCCTCGTCTGTCACAGAGTCACGGTTGCTTTTTACAAGTGCAATTTATATTATCAAGTATGTATGTGACAAAACACTTTAAAAACAAAAATCAACTATAAATTGGCTTCCTTCGTCTTAACCGATTGTTAAAATGTTTGTAAAAATATTTTCCTTCGGATATTGTGAGAGCAATCTCGCAACATTGATGAGGTCACGCAGCATACGCGTTAAAAAAGCACTTGCAAAATTCAACAGGCTTGTTAATGTGACGGTGGCCGAGTGGTATAGGCATACGCACGGATAGCGTAAGACACGGGGTTCAATTCCTCGACTGTCACAGAGTAGCGGTTGCTTTTTACAAGTGCAATTTATTCAGAAAAGTTCTGTAACGCCATATCATAGGAAGGCTAAAGGATGACTTCGGCGGCCTAATACGTGAAGGAGTTGTCGACGCGCACTACTAGATGGCGCTGGGAGAAACTTGACTCGCACTATGTTCTTGACTCTTCGTTTACTTATGTTCATCGTAGACCTCGTTTAACAATTGGAGTCAATTAAAGGTCGTTAGTGGTAGCACTAGTAACCAACTGCACGTTACGATTAGCTGCATCTCCTCGATTAAATCCAACGCTTGCTACGGTGCTTGGATACAACTCTTTAATCGTCTGGATGATCTAATAAATGACTACTGAGGCGTATCGAAGTTATTTTCCATCGACCACCCCAGCCACTCTTTTAATAGTTCTTGACTTCCCAAACATAGCCCCGAGGACGAGGAAGACGTAGCATCACAACCTCCAAGAAGCCCAAGTTAGGAGATGAAACAGGACCGAGCTGTTTGGGACACGTGACGCGAGGACCTACCCCAATGGGAAAAAAGCAGTAAACAGCCCAATTAGGCTAGTTGACTAAATTTTAAAAACTTAATAATACCTAAAACCTTAATAAATATATTGTCCACTACCTTAATATTTTAAAAAAATATTCAACATTTACATTATTTTATTCCCAAGCGGTTGACTGGTAGAGAATTCTCTAAGGCATTAATTCCGCCAATTGTACAATTCACAGTGCAGTAAAGTTTAAATAAATAAATAAATAATTTAAAATAAATTATTTGAATAAGTCTCAAAAACGCTCGAACTGTCATGGCTTACTAAATGACGTCACAGAGGAAGTTCGAAAGTCTTTTTGACAGCAAAGTACTTTATAGAGTTATCAATGACGGCAAAAAAGCCCGCCATTGCGCAAGGCATGATGTCATAACATCTGCATTTGCGGTCACATGACCAAATGTGCGTTATATACAAACTAATACTTCATCATTAAAAATATCTTCCATTTCATTTACAATATTAATAATCCTAATTAAATTAATAAATTAATTCGTTTTATGACATCCGCATACCATAATTATCACAATAGAAACTACAATAAATCTTCCTAAATCTATCTTTTCTTTTTATCTTTTTTTTATTTATCTAATCTTTGTAAATCTTAAATATTAAATAAAATAAATAAGTAATTGTGATTTGTTTTAGGTAGAAACTAGCTTAGTGTGTGTTCTACTGAGGATATATTAAAAGTTTGCTGCACCCTTGCAATTTCATCAATCCTTGTAATATTGCGATTTTATGACGAATAATGAAAGTGTAAATGAATGACATCTTATCTATCTTAATGTAATTTAATTTTTAATTCCAAATTCAATTTCAATTCTTTTAAATCAATTTTAATTCTATATTTTTATGTAAACTTTTAATTTTATTTTGTGTAATTTGCATGCTATAAATAAAATAGCTAAATAGGCTTAAGGAACACAACTCTTAACATCTGCTTTTGTATATATATACCCTATTTAATGGCAAATAAAGAATTTTGATTTTTGATTTTGATTTTGATTATAAATCTTGCAATTGGATCACTGACTTACCCGGCCTTAGTGCGCCTTCACATTTACGGCCGTTCCCTATATCCATTCTATCTGTGGTTTTGTCCTACAAGAGATAGAATAGTTATCTACCTTTAGATTTTTTGTCCCTATAAAACTTCTGGCAGTAGGAAATCCTATCTTCGATCTAGGAAATGCTATCTCCAGTCGGGGATAGCTATCTACCTTTGACTATAGTTTGCATATAGGGAACGGCCATTAGTACTCATATCACTAAAGCTCTAAAGCATCATCCAGTGACGCAGCAGAGGTGTGTCCCACCGGTCTTTGAACACACTCAGGAGACCGCTAGTGCTGGAGTGGAGCCTAGTGAGCATTGACGCGGATCTTTTTCGTATAATGGAGTAAAAGTCGTCGATGTGCGCCTCTGCGAACATTCCCGATGCGCTACAACGCCTCGACAGCCCCAGCAGTATCCTGAGTGCGTTATTTTATTGGATGCGGAGGTCGCCGTATACCCGCAGTGTATAACCAAAGGCTATACGTATAGAAAGATTGACAATAAGCTTTGAAAAGAGATACCTTTACTGCATTCGTACATCGTGCAAACCTTCGAGCCAGCATGTTACATCTTGCGGCGAGCGACCTCCGCTCCCTATCAATATCTAGGTTATCCTTGAGATCATCGGTGACCCAGTGACCCAGGTACTTATATTTTGTCACCCAGCTAATAGGACTACCGCAGTTTGAGACTCCAGGGATATCGGTGTAGTTGATTGAGGTTGATTTGAACATAAGATGTCTTTTTTAACATTACACCTGAGCCCATGTTCCACCGTATATAAGCCTCACAGTTAGCCACCAGTCTTCTAAGACCACCAATCGATGGGCTTAGCAGAACCATATCGTCTGCATAGCTTAAATTATTCGGGACTCCATCAATATGACAACCTATATGTGTTTTGCCAAGCCCATCGATCAGCTTATTCATATAGATGTTAAAAAGGCGGGGCGAACTTAACCCCCCCTGTCTCACCCTACACTCCACCCTATAAACGTCTGACCAAAATTCTGCCCGCCTAACATAATTAGTCTGATTGCAATACCAGTGCTGAAACAAGGCTGTAACTTCAGGCGGTAGTGTTGTTTCATTTTGAAGCATTTTCCAGAGGACCATAGGATACCAGGTCAAAAGCCTTGGAAAGGTCTAAAAATCAAGCAAACACTGGCGTTTTCCTTGTGGTGTAGTACTGCACAGTCTGCTTGAGGCACAGGATGGCACTTGCAGTCGATAGTTCGGGTCTGAAGCCGAATTGAGAATCATTCAATTCCATGTGCTTAGCCAACTGTTTATCAAGCAGACTGTCCAGGACCTTGGAGAGCACTGTAGCCAGTGAGATGCGTATTTAGACAAGTCGGCGACATCACCCGTCTTGTCTTTAACAATTGGCGTCACTATTGTCTCCATGAGGTCTTGGTCTTGGTTGAATCGATGCTTCGATCGATCCTTTTAATACCCAATACGCTCCTTTCCATAGTCTTATCTAAGCAAGGAATTTGATGTTTTGTTCAGTTTAATATTTTACTCAGTCTATCTTGCAGTGATTGGTGATTGTCAGTATCATAGTGAGTGCTACTACTACGTAATAGTACTATAATATATTCTGTGGTAATACTTACCAGTAGCACAGATGGCTCGATCAACGTGGAACATCAATCAATCAACTGAAATCCCACAATTTTGTGCCATATCAATAATGGCGAAAGAAACCTAGGCACAGTAGGCACTTATTATAATAGGTAAACCGCTTCATTGAGACTTCGCCTTACGGGGTACAGGGGCGCGGGGGAAGGTGATAGTGGGTCGCGCAAGGGGTGCGGGCTACGAGGAAACACCCGCCCGCGCCGCTTAGGCTGCGTTTCCACCAGAGATCGCGCTCTCGTCTCCCCCCGCACCCCTTAGACTTGACTTCTTGACTTATTTTTGCCCACTACACTGTAGCAAACCATGACCAAGCTAGGAACGTTTTAGACAAAAAATATTATTTGTTTATAAAAATATGACACCTTGCCCACTATACCGTTCCGTCACCGACCAACACCGTCGCGTGCCATGCACAGAGCTTGTCAGCGCCGCCAAAATACGCTGTAGCTTTCGCTCCATAAAACGGTGAGACAGAACGCCGTCAATCCATTCAGTGGGCAAGATGTTGCTTTTCGTGCCCGACACTTTCCTAGCATTAGCATTGTCATGGTATGGTAGGGTGCAGAAGGAATAGACCTTAATACGCACGGGCGCAGTCGCGGTGGACCGTTATTAAATAATGTTATTAAATAACCACACGTTTTAAATGGAAATGATCTATTTCACAGTAAATTTTAACATGCCTGACTATTGTTAAAAATCCAGATTCTCAATAATTGAAGCATTTTGAAAGTAAAATTGTTAGACATATTTGTTATCTAGAACATCATCAACTTCACCATCAGCGTCATCACTTTCATCACTTTCATCATCATTATTATCATCATCATCATTGCTAGAGCTTGTATTTTTATTTTGTAGAATATCAGATTTTTTTAGGGCTACTTTTCCACCGTTCGCTTTATTAGTTGTTTTTGTCCCTGCATCACTGACTTGGTTCTTTGCAACAGTAGCTTTCTTTTGGGCATTTTTTGAATTCTTTTGAGTCGCATTATCTAGCTCTTTCTGGGTATCAGCAGCTTTCTGTTTCGCATTATCTAGCTCTTTCTGGGAATCAGAAGCTTTCTTTTGGGCATCATCTAGCTCTTTCTGGGCGTCAGCTACTTTTTTTTGGGCATCATCTAGCCCTTTCTGGGCGTCAGCTACTTTTTTTTGGGCATCCTGTAACTGTTTCTGTGCATCATCAGCTTTCTTTTGGGCATCCTCTAGCTCTTTCTGGGCGCCAGCAGCTTTATTTGCGGCATTTTTTGCAATATTTTGTGATTGATCTTGGACTTTCTTTACTTGAGAAGAGCTTACTTGGTCGCTGGGGGCACTACGGCTTTGACTGTCGTCTTTATCACTGCTGTTATCATCACCTAAGCCTGGGAAGCCAAGTGGTGAGGAAGCAACGAATGCAATCTGTAAACAAAAAATTGATGAATGAATAAGGCTATCCACTCTTTTAATGTGTAACCTTTGATTAAAGTAAAATAGCGGAAGATACGGCATGTCATACTAATTGTCAGCTTAAAAATGGCACTACACATTCCTTACGTCACACGTCTTATAAATGTCACGCGCACACGCAATCCGATGGAAATTAGGCGACGGGGGCCTGATTTTAGCGGTCCACTTTCGAGTGGCGCGTCACCTATCTTCCGCTATTTTACTTTAATCAAAGGTGTAACTAATGTTTCTTTTAATAACCCTGTTTACAGAATGTGATCTGTGAATGTGAATGTGATCTGTCTCGTTGGCGCAGCGGTGGGAGGTCGCATTTTAATGCGGCGGCTACGCCAGAGGTCCGTTCGATCCCCGGGTCGTGCCAAGAATTTAAACCTGGGTTTTTCTGTTTAGAAATTCTCAGGGAAGCCCGGAGTTTGGAAGTTGGCGGTGTTTCACCCCCGTGCCTCGGAAAGCACGTACGTTTGTCCTGTGCCTGATCTCTCTCCGGTCGTGTCAGATTGCTGTCCCCCATCGGAATATGAGGAAGAAAGGAATAGAGGGCGCACCTGTGTTTGCGCACACACTTGTGCACTATAATATGTCCCGTGCAGTCGGTTAGTCGTTGTGACTGGCTACTGTAGTCGAAATCGGCTAGGGGGACTACTAGGTACTTTACAGAATGTGTCGTGAATTTAATAACTTGTCGTACAGTCTCGATCTATTTACCCAGAGCTACTGGCTACATTAAAAAAAATGTGTAAAACAAAATGTCCAGATAATACCTGCCCCATAGCGGGCAGTTTACAATAAGTATTTAAAACCATATATAAGGTCACCTCGTTTTAAGTGATAATATTTAAAGGACCGATTCAGCACAATAAATTAATCATTTTTTGAGACTAAGGTAATTTTTTTTGTCAGTTTTTTTTATTTTTATTAATTAAGGCTAAGATTAGAGAAAAAGAATGTTCGGGAATTGAATTGAGAGAGGCGAAGCCGATAACGTAGATAACTTTTTAAATTGTTAGGGTGCTGTTTTAAAAAAATGATATTGTCTATGTTAAAGAAAATAATAAAAAAATAAATCTCGATTTTCCAAAAAATAATGATAGTGTCCTGTTTCTATGATGTAAACAAAGCCACTGTTAAAATATTATCACTTAAAATGATTTGACCTTATATTTGTAAATAAGTGTCGTTGCATTAAATCCCGTGTGCTGATTAATTTAGTATTTAAAACCACACGTAAAAAGTTTGATTGAAGTGAGAATCGGGGCCCAGAGTGCGCATTGACAGCTCAGCAGCTCTGCTTTACCGTCAAATCAGCAATTCGTATTGCAATTTATAATAAAACAACATAATATATATTTATTTATACCATTGTAGTATTATTATTATATTTTTAAATTGTTCATTCGTTTACTGATTGGGGATTGAACTGCCTGGAAATATTAAGTTGGATCGCAATATGCCCCCAGGTACAATGAAATTTTAATGTAAAAACTCACCAAGCCGAAAACCAGTAAGTACTTCAGGGAAGTCATTTTAGAGGTTTCACTAACTTCAGCCACTGTATTATTGAAAAAAATTACAAAAACCTGTGTATTTATAAGTAATTCTTATTTGACCAAGTGTTTCCAAAATATTGATTAACGTCCATCTGGCCATAAAATTGTTTTTAGACCCCTTACACACTCCGACTTTTAGCATCGATGCAGAAGCACGTCTGCATAATAACAATGCATATTTACTAATATTTACAAATGTTGTGTGCAAAGAAATAATTTATTTATTTATTATAATCAAGTAACACCATGACTCATAAATTGTTAAATATAAAGGGCTTAACCTATGTTAGTAATTTATAATTGTATTTATTCATATAATTATAATTTTTCACTCATTTGCACAACTTCTGCGGAGGTTGTGCAACAGTAATAAATATAGCGGCAGCCCAGTCTACTCGCCATCATAGACAGGATGCTGTTGGGGCTGCCCCGAACCCTGAACAGATAATTTGGCATCGATGCAGTCGCGCGTTAGCATCGATGCAGAAGCGCGCCTGCATCGATGCTAACGTGAGTTAGTATCGATGCAGTCACCAATATTCAGTACATATATCGGACCGTATCTTGATATCTGACTACTTATATGTGGAGATATATTATTAGTATTGATGTTAAGCATAAAGTTATTAGGATATAGTGATTATTAAAACCGTAAATCTTCCTAAGAATAAATAAATAAATATTTTTGTCAATGTCAAGCTTTTGCATCGCGACTGCATCGATGCTCAAAGTAGCGCAGTGTGTAAAGGTTGATATTTTGCGACTGCATCGATGCTGCATCGCGTTTGCATCGCTGCTAAAAGTCGCACTGTGTAAAGGGGCTTAAATGCAAATTGCAATTATCTCTTTAAAATTTTGTGCTAATTAAATAATACCCGAATTACCTGTTATAAGCGAATTTGTACTTTAATCAGTCAGGTATCAAACGAATGCCGAGAGTCGCATAACAATGGAATTTTTATTGTGTCTCGTTTACACATACTTGACGAGTTAAGTAATGTTAAGTTAGAATCAAATTGTTTGGGACCGTGTACGACGACAGCGTCTCAAACTATTCGGGGACGTTAAAATGACAAACGGCTGGGTGTCATTACGAAAAGTAATTAAACAAAAGTAATTTCCATGAAATATTGTATTACCCGTGTCGATTTTTACTTAATAATAAAGTATAAAAATGCCCGTGTAAATTTTGCACAAAAATTGCTAGAGAAATGGTGACAGGTGTCCACCAATGTTGTTTGTTTTGGTCACTGCGAGCGCTGTCGTCGATACTTCTATTCTCGAATACTTATTTAAAAATAAATACGCAATTTTGGTGTTTTTAAAATAAAACATCATTGCATACGTTTTCATGATATGCGGAATTTTTGATATTTTTATATTAATTCCTAAAATATTCAAATCTCATTCAGAATGATTCATGAATTGAATATTTGATTATTTTAGGTTATGAATATTGATGTTTACAGGATAGCCGTTGTTGTAACTAGCAAAACAATTGTAGTTTATTTTTGTTTTTATACTGTTTTGTCACCATACAAACTTAATAATATAAATTGCACTTGTAAAAAGACAACTGTGAACCTTTGACAGACGAGGCTTGTTAATGTGACGGTGGCCGAGTGGTATAGGCATACGCCCGGATAGCGTAAGACACGGGGTTTAATTCCTCGTCTGTCACAGGTTCACAGTTGTCTTTTTACAAGTGCAATTTTATAAAACAATTGTAGGTGAAAAGTTGCTGAAGCCATAACATAAGTAGGTACCTAATGTTTTGTTTTGTTGAATTATTTTTGTAAGTCTTAATTTTTTTTTTTTCAATGTTACTGTGTTTTTGTGAAGCGTGCTTATGTAAGTATTTTTTTATTTAAAACTTTATTGCACAAATTAAAGTGAACAAAAGGTGGACTTAATGCTAAAAGCATTCTCTCCCAGTCATACCTGGATACTAGATATATATAGATACTACATAATAGATATTAAAATTGCAACAAAATACTAAAGATATTGTAATACTAAAGTATTTATGTACTATCACTGTATATTTTTTTCTTAATATTTTGTGCTTTGTAATTCGTATGTTTTGTGTACAATCGCCAGCACATCAAGTTACCCACTTTTGTTGCATTGCAAACTAGCCCCTATTGTAACTGCATAAGATACTGCAGTGTTAACCACCTTGACGTGTTGTTGTCTGCACATGTGTGTTTGTGATGTTCATGTAACCCAATAAATGCTTTTTCTTTCTTACTTTTCTTCTTATATGTGTGTTTGTGCTGTCCCCTTACCAATTAATGTTTGTTCCTTCATTCTTTCATACTAATAAAACGAAAGATCTTTTTAATGCGAATCTTTATTTCTTAACATCGAGAAGATTTAATAAATTAATAAAGAACTTCAGAAGAACGCGATTCAACCCTGAGAGAAAGGTGGAGTGGGGTTGACTCCCACCCAGTAAACACCCTTGGATCTGAAAAGGAAATAAAATCATTATTCAGTGAGTTGTTACTACTACGTACCTATAGAGAAGCTATGCCAAGCAAAAAATGAGTCGCAAATACGACGATAAGATTGTGACGTTTTCTATGAATTTTGAATTTCGAATAATGAATTTGTACTAAGTACGAGTTGATGGCCGTGTCGTCAATTCATAGACAAAATTCGTTCGTGATGACAGTTCCATACGGTAGTAGGTAATAGAAGTTATGCCCATTAGAGTTTTGTGTTTATCTAATTTAAAAAATGAATCGTTTCGTTAAAAAGGAATGTCAAGATTATTTACAATTAATTGTGTATAATTTATTTATTTTTTGAAAAGCTTATTATTATCAAATAAATATTTGCATGCTATTTGTCAATGGCCAAATGGGCCGGACATCAAAATGATTGTAAATCTTCTATGTACCCCGTTTTAATGCAAATAATGATGATTCTATTCTATTCAATATTTTGCCAAGCAAAGAAAAACCGACTTTAACGAGGCTGCGATACGGTTAAGGATGTCCCAACCAAGGCTTATCCGTTAATCTAGATGCACGGAAGTGTGCCAGCCAAGTTTTAATTTGTGTTACCCGGTCTTAGGCACGAGACCATCCATTAATCTAGATGCACGGAAGTAATTTGTCTTACCCGGTCTTAGGCACGAGACTACCCGTTAATCTAAATGCACGGAAGTGTGCCAGCCAAGTTATAATTTGTGTTACCCGGTCTTAGGCACGAGACTATCCATTAATCTAGATGCACGGAAGTAATTTGTCTTACCCGGTCTTAGGCACGAGACTACCCGTTAATCTAAATGCACGGAAGTGTGCCAGCCAAGTTATAATTTGTGTTACCCGGTCTTAGGCACGAGACTATCCATTAATCTAGATGCACGGAAGTGTACCAGCCAAGTTATAATTTGTCTTACCCGGACTTAGGCACGAGACCATCCATTAATCTAGATGCACGGAAGTGTACCAGCCAAGTTATAATTTGTCTTACCCGGTCTTAGGCACGAGACCATCCATTAATCTAGATGCACGGAAGTGTACCAGCTAAGTAATAATTTGTCTTACCCGGTCTTAGGCACGAGCCCGCCCATGTTCAGTCTACCGGGAAGGTCGCAGGCGCTGTTAGCCGCGTCGTAGTGGCTCGCACACTCGATGCCAGTGAATCCGCCGGTTTGGAGTGACTCGGCGAAGAAGTAGACAGCCCTGGGGAAGAGAAGATATAAGGAGAGATTATAAAAATTGTAGAGCTCTATACATGAGTGGCACTTGACGGTATGACGACGGTGGTTTGACGGACTAGCCTTGGTCTGACGATATGTCGAATTGACTGGTGGAGTCTACTGCAGCCGTCGACAGTCATTTACCCTTCATCGCCATTACCGACTGGACCGAACCACCTGCTTCGTCCTGCGATACCAGTGACGCTGCTGTACGTGTCCCGGCTGCATTACTCTACGAAGGTCGAGGAGATTGTGGAGTACATCCGTATTAAGACCAAGTTCACACTGAGGGTCGAACGGTTGGAATCTCGTCATAATACGAATTTCAATTCGTTTGTGGTAAAGGTTCCTACCGAACAGTTGTCGACTTTCACGAAAGAAGAATTTTGGCCGAGAGGTGTCGTATATCGTCGGTTTCGTGGACGGCTACCTGACACCAAGTTGCGCAACACTACGCCGACAAAATAGTGTATTAGTTATATTTTTTGTGTTATTATTATAAATAAGTATTTATGTTAGTCTTTAAGGTATTATTGTATGGGCCTTTGTTGCCTGAAGCAAATGATTAAATTAAATTAAATTAATTAAATTGCTGCCTGCTCACTCGCTCTCGCTCCATATAACACGCTGTCAATCCGTTCAGTGGGCAAAGTAGAGCGTATCGTGTTGCTTTTCTTGTATTGCTTTTCTTGACACGTAGCACGGTCATGATATAGTATGGTGCAGTAAAAAAAGGTTTATCATAAAGCTATGATAAATAATCATACTACGTACCACTGCCTACGCGTTAAAGAAAGCACTTGCAAAATTCAACTGGCTTGCCAATGAGTCGGTGGCCGAGTGGTATAGGCATGCGCCCGGATAGCACAAAGACACAGGGTTCGATTCCTCGTCTGACATAGTTGATTTTTACAAGTGCAATTAATATGATGACTCGTTTGTGGTTAGCGCTCCTGACTACTATGCCAGCGGTCGCGGGTTCGAATCCCGCAATGGGCAAGTTTGTGTGATGGGCACGAAAACTTTTACGTGTTCTTATTTATGGGAGACGCCCCCGTCATCATCGTTGTCTGGTAGGTAAAATTAAAATTCCTCCAGAATCCAGACAATTGGTGTGTTGTCTGTCGGTGTTTGGATGAGTGACTATTCCGACCATTTAAGTGACGTATAAAACGAGCATCTCCGTGCTTCGGAAGGCACGTTAAGCAGTGGGTCTCAGCTAATATCGGTTGATATTAGTCGCCTAGTCAGAGGCCCTATGGGCGGCTTGATAAAATCTGACAGCAAGGCTGGTCGCTTGCCTTGCAAACACCCCTCCGCCAATCCGCACTGAGCCCGCGTGGTGGAGTATGGCTCATACTACCTCATAATTGAGGTATTTGCCCAGCAGTGGGATGCTTACAGGCTATCTTTTTTTTACGGTGACATAAATAATGTTACCTGTTACGGTTGCACTCGCTGTCACCACCACAACCTGGCATGTATGCTCCTCCGTTAGGGTAGAAATCGACATGACCAAGAGGCTGGGAGTATCCACGGTTGGCAATGTCCGTGTGGATGACCTCCACATACTTGGCAACGTTCAGGCTCAGAGGAGGCAGGAGTCCGGTGATGGAAGGTCCCTGGGAGGGGTCCAGAGCTGAAAGAAAATTGAGGTTAGCTGGTGATGATGAGTCTAAGGATGTTAGTTCCGTGGCGTAGTGGCTAGCAAGTTGCAAGGCGTCGACGCCGAGGTTCCGGGTTCGATTTTTGGTCGGGCCTCGGGTCAATGTAGAAATAACACCGTTGTTTATGATTTCCATATGTGCATTCGCTGCTTAGTTTAGGATCAGGGCAATGTATGTGATTGTTGTCTTATAATTCGAAAGACCTAACTGATTAAAAATAAAATATTTAAATGTAGATATCTTTGAAAATACTTATATTTTTCACATTTATTGCCAATATTTCAGTAACAGGTCATTTCCAGGTTGTTACACAGTGTATACACACACACACACATTGTATGTGTTGAATTAAATTATTGAAAATATCGGAATACCTACCGGTGACGTATCCAACTTGGCTGCCCAGACGTCTTGAGACCCACCCAGCGTTCAGAGCTCCAAGACCAAGACCAACGATTTGGAAGTCCTCAACATCTCCGTAAGTGCTGTAGGTCAACCAGTCGACGAAGCGAGCGACGAAGTTTCCTGCAGAATGCAATAATTTTCTTGTAAAACACTTATTTTTAAACCGCATCAAAATCGGTTCAGCCCCACGCCAAATAATGGTGGATAAATACACATAACCTCTTTTTGTGAATAAATAAGTGAATAATTTCAAAAGTTACTAAGAGTGGACACATAGTAGAGTATTGTATTTATAAATAGTTTATAAGAGCGGGCTCAGAAAAGAGCCTTGTGATAGACGCGTTTTAAATCAATATACATTATACATAGTTTATAGAGTTTTAAGTGTAAAACCCTGATAAAATCTTTATTAAATGTTGTAATTTAATTAATATGGAGGCAAAACTAATTATAATGACGAATCTACCGTCTGTATAGCTCAAGCTTGTCATAAGCATCACATAAATTGTAAAGGTTTTAAACTTAAATTATTTCGCTAATATTTGAATTGAATTTGGAAATCTCTAATGCACACACACTACGACTCGCAAATAGCTCGCGGATTAACCCCCCTCCCCCCCCTGCGCTTTCCTAACTCAAAAATTAGTGGGGGGCGTCTTAATAAATTGCACTACCTATCTGTAACCCTTAAGCATGCGTGTATGCGTGTGACAGAGATGGCTATATTTATTTAAGAACTTCATTGCACAAGAAACAGTGTACAAAACGTGAATTTAATGCTTAAAGCATTCTCTCCCAGTCATACTTTTAGGTCATGCAGAAAGATTATAAGTGGATATATACTATATTCATTGGATCGGGTTTTGTGTCCAGAGTAAGGCCTCAGTAAGTGACAACAAACTTGAGTCCTCTGACTTAGGCGACTAGTTTCAAATTTAGTTTTTTTTTAATTATATATTTTATTCTTCTTCCGTTTTACTTTATATTTGGTAATAAAGACTTAGACGTCAATCTATTCTAGCTTATATCGAAAGATGTAATTGCCAGGATTCATTTATTTTGGTTACAATTTAGCTCTTAATTTCTAGTTAAGTATATTATAATCATTTTCAATTGTAACCTGTTATGCGTCTTTATTCAATAAAATAAATCCTAATAGTCAAAGAAGATGACTTACCAGACAGAACAGAGTA
Organism: Pyrausta aurata; assembly: GCA_963584085.1. NCBI lineage: Eukaryota > Metazoa > Arthropoda > Insecta > Lepidoptera > Crambidae > Pyrausta > Pyrausta aurata. The sequence goes on from OY757281.1 coordinate 3,522,969, forward strand.
GAAGGTAGACAAGTAAGTGCTAGCACTGGCACCGACACTCCAGTCAACAACGATGACGTTGACGTCAGCGGCGGCGAGGAATGCTGAAAACAGGATATAAGTAGTGTTTTGTCTTACAAACTTAATAATGAAATTGAAATTGTAAAAAGCAACTGTGTCACACAAGGAACCCAGTGTCTTACGCAATCTGGGTGCATTCCCGAGATTTTTTTTTTAAATGAAGGCCTGGAGCTCCATTTGTGAATCCCTCCGCTTAAAGATGGCGAGTGATTTTCGTTCGAGTTTGAATTAAAAGTCAACGAAAATAACTCGTTTTCGAACGAAAATCACTCGCCATCTTAAAGCGAGTGTTTCAAAAATTGAGCTCCTGGTTGATTTCACGAAATTTAAAAAAGTGAATGTTTTAGTTCCTATATTTAATGAAACATATAGTATTTATTAAATCAAGATGTACCAGAATAGTTTTTCAAAATATCTGAAAACTAGTAAAAAAAATTAAAATCAGACATCGTTTAAGTGGAAACGTTATCATTTTTTGTATGGAATCTCGCGCACGCACTATCCTCATAAGAGGATTTATGGAGTGGTCTCATTAGAGGATTTATGGTTTTTATTTTGTTTTTTTTAGTTTATTTTTGTTTTTATAGTGTTTTGTCACCATACATAGGCATAGGCATACGCCCGGATAACGTAAGACACGGGGTTCAATTCCCCGTCTGTCCCAGGTTCACAGTTGTCTTTTTACAAGTGCAATTTATATTTTTTTTTAATTTGAAATGGGTTCGCTCTTGTCTCAAGGCTAGACCAGTGGCATTGACAGAGACGACGATGGAGCAGGCTCACCCAGAAAAAGTTTACGGGTTGGAAATCGTTATCGTCCACAAGAGTATTTCTATTTCAGCGTTCGAAATGACAAATTTGTTGACATTGTTTTATAATATTATCGACAAAATTATTATATTGTAAAAAGGATTAGGGTACATACAATTTTATTTGCATTTGACTTTTCTTTTTTTTTTTTTTGCTGGGATTGACACTGACATTGTTTGTATGACTAGGTTATTCTTGTAATTTTAATCTAATAGTTTTGACATATAATTTTATGCATGAACGTTGGTTATGTTATTAGTTAATATTACTTACTGTTAGTTATGTTTATGCTTGTATGCGACTTGGTATTTTATTTTACTGTAAGCTGCAAGCGAAATTGAATTGTAAAAATAAATAATAAAAATAAATGTAGGCAATTTCGCGCAGCGTTCCACCGCTCACGATAGTTTTATGCAAATAACCTTATACGTACCAGGTACAAGGAGGGCATTGAAGTGGTCAATAGCAGAACCCCTGTAGTCGTGCAGGAGGACCTTGGTGGGTCGGCGGCTGTTGTAGTTTGAGTACGTCAGCAGGTATTCATTGTTGATCGTCAGAGGCTGACTGATCTGAGGGTTTTGCCTATGAAGAAAGAGAAAACATATTTTAATTTATGACGACATGTTTGGCGCAGTGGTAAACGCTCCTGACTACTGGGCCAGCGGTAGCGGGTTCGAATCCAAATGTTTATGTGATAAGTTTTTTTACCTATGTCATGGATGTTATATTTATGGTGTTGATTGAAGACGCCCCCGTCAAAATCGTTAAGTATTCGTATATAAATGAATTTGAATTTGAATCGTAGTATATTTTAGTCGAACCAAGACAATTGGTATTTCGTCTGGCGTATATTTATTAATTATAAAAATTTAAGGTCTTGAACCCTTGAGTGCGCCTTCACATTAGAGCGACAGCAGTGCGTCGCTCCAATGTGAAATGTTTTATCGCTTCTCGGCCTTTTGGCTAAGATCAAAGTGAATGTGAAATGTCATTTAAGTATGAAATTGACAGCAGCGGGACTGTCGCGCTGATGCCGCGCTGCTAAGTCGCCTAAATGTGAAAACGCTCTTAAAGTTTTGAATAAAAACTGGTCTGATATTATTTTTACTTAATCTCTAAGCTACCAGTTTATGGGGTAAGTAAACAATTTGAAAATACACTTACCTTGTGAAAAGATGGAATTGGTTGTCCCTAGATGGGATGTACGGAATCTTGTCGAAGTCAACACCTGGTGGAGGCCATGGGATCTCCTCAGGGAGCGCCGGGGGCCAAGGAAGGCTTTCAGGCCACCAAGAGGGCCTGTCGGGCCACTGTTCCGGGAGTGCTGGAGGCCAAGGAAGACTCTCAGGCCACCAAGAGGGCCTATCGGGCCATTGTTCTGGGAGTGCCGGAGGCCAGGGGAGGGATTCAGGCCACCAGGAAGGCCTGTCAGGCCAGCCATCGGGTCTCTGTGGAGGCCAAGGCAGGTTGTCGGGCCACCATGAAGGTTGGTCAGGCCAGCCGTCAGGTCTTTGTGGGGGCCAGGGCAGGTTGTCGGGCCACCATGAAGGTTGGTCAGGCCAGCCATCAGGCCTTTGTGGGGGCCATGGCAGGCTGTCAGGCCACCAAGAGGGCTGGTCAGGCCACTGGTCTGGGATCGCAGGGGGCCAGGGGAGAGAGTCGGGCCACCATGATGGCTGATCAGGCCAGCCTTCTGGTCTTGCTGGGGGCCATGGGAGGGAGTCAGGCCACCAATTTGGCCTGTCGGGCCATTCAAATCTCTCCTCAGGTTGAGGGAGGGCTGAAACAAGAAAAATATTTGTTTACGCAGTTGTGATACTTTTAGAATTGATCACTGGTTACTTAGGGCCTATTTTTATCGATTACAGGCCACATTCTGTATAAAGATTTAAATATAACTTAAGCTTACGTACACTAACAGTCTAAACACATCATGCACCGACTCAAAAAGAAATTGTTTCTCCTAAATAGAAGATGAATACGGTAAAGCTTTTTAGTCAGTTTTTAATTGTTTTTAATTATTTTTTTATAAGTACATGAACATGTCAAAGGTGCGCAAACACAGGTGCACTCTCTATTCCTTTCACTCTCATAGCTCAATGGGACAGCAATCTGACACGACCGGAGAGAGATCAGGCGCAGGACCAACGGCTTTACGTGCTTTCCGAGGCACGGGGATGTAACACCGCCAACTTCCAAACTCCGGGCTACCCTGAGAATTTCTGAACAGAAAAACCCGGTTACATATTTTTGGCCCGACACGGGAATCGAACCCGGGACCTCTGGCGCAGCCGTCGCTTTAAAATGCGACCTTCTAACCGCTGCGCTACCGAGGCAGTAAAAAAGATACAATAAAAAGGTACAATAGAACTTACCCGATACGGCTGCTAAGCCGAAGAGTAGAAGAGCTACCTTAGGGCCAACCATTGTGGTCAACGACTACTGAAGATACTCGCTTCTCTGTCCATTATATACCAGAGAAATCCACCGTATCGATAACCATAATCCTGATATTAAGTGAGATTAATTACGAATGCAAGTGTTTATCGAATTGACATTCGAGATAAATATTAGCAGGGGATGATAGTTAATGCGCATATTGATTCTATAATCATCATCGCCTCGCTGTTAGTTCGCTGGTCACACCCAAGAGGCGGGACCTCCGGGTTCGAATCCGGAGCGAAAATTTGCTTCTGAGTTTTCTGTTTGAAAGTAGGTACTCGGTAACAGCTCGGAGTCAGGAAGTTGGTGGTGATAACCCCCGTGCCTCGGAAAGCACGTTAAGCCTTTGGTCATCATCATCATCATCATTATCAGCCAAAGGACGTCCACTGCTGAACATAGGCCTCCCCCACGGGTTTCCACGACGACCGGTGCTGAGCGGTCAGCATCCAGTGCGATCCTGCGATCTTTACAAGGTCGTCTGTCCATCTTGTCAGTGGACGTACTACGCTGCGCTTTTGGTCGAAGGGTCTCCAATCTAGAACTTTTCTGCCCCATCGGCCATCAGTTCTACACACTATGTGCCCTGCCCACTGCTACTTTAGCTTACTGATTTGCAGAATACGCGACGCATAGAGTCTTCCTGAGTTTAGCGCGTTTTCCAACAAACAAAATCATTAGTACTGTATAGGTAATAGGTACCTACATAGATGTAGTTTTTACATAGTCTAGACTAGGTCTATCGATTTCGTTTTTCTATTGGCAATTAATAGTCAATATGATAAGATTAGAAGTACTTGTGATTGTTGTTACCCAATTTCCGTTAGCTATCGTTATTCGTTTAGGTTTGCCTATTTATTGTTGTTAAGCAGAATGAAATTTTTTGTCGTTTAAGCATACCACCTGAATATTCAGACGAAATAATTAAAAAAAAAATAAAAAAAATAATTGTACACTAAATTTGTGCAATAAAGTCTTTAAATAAAATAAAATAAATAAATAAATAATATAAAAATGATACGTATCAATCTGAAAAGTAATGTAAGAAATAAAACATAATAACTCATTGGCGATAAGACTTATATTTTTATATACCGACTTCAAAAAGGAGGAGGTTATATATTTTTTTGTATGTACGGTACCCAGAGATGTTACTTACCTCGTATCTCAGTAATTTTAGAGATACAGCGCTGGCGGTCGTGTCAACTAAAGAATGGCAAAAGAATGTTGATACACATATCCGTGAGGTATTAAAAAACCGGCCAAGTGCGAGTCGGACTCGCGTACTGAGGGTTCCATGCCAACTTTAACTGAATTAGGGACTCTTACTTCCACTAAGCCAAAATACCACAATATTTTGTTGACCGCAAATATAACTTTGTTTTTCATAGTGTTTGTATGAAAGACAAAGTTATATTTGCGGTTGATAAAAATGTACTAATCTCAAAAACTGCTAGTTCGATTTCGCTCTTTTCGTTGAAAGTTTATGTTGACATCTACATTACATATTTTTTTCAAAATTTTCACTTCCTTAGTTCAAAAGTTAGATGGCGGGACGACGCCCATTTTACCACTTTGGAAGCGTCTATATCTCAAATCAAATCAAATCAAATCAAATCAAATCAAATCAATTTATTGTGGAACACAGGTACATAAGTTACAAACGTTAGACTTTTAGAAAAAATGATTTTAGGAACCTCAATGTCATTTTGAAAGACCTATCTATAGACACCCTACACGTATAGGTTTGAGTAAAAAATTTTTTTTTGGTTTTAGTTTCATGTATGGGAGCCGCCCCTATAATATCATTTTTTTAATTTTTTTGTACCTGAATCGGAAAGCGGTAAAGGGGATACACCTACCTATCAAGTTTCAGCGGTGTGATGCTAATAGTTTCAGAATAAAGTGGCTGTGACATACGGACGGACAGACAGACAGACAGACTTGACGAAACTATAAGGGTTCCGTTTTTTGCCATTCGGCTACGGAACCCTAAAAACAAATGTTGCGCCCGCGCTGCCGCCGAAATTCTCATCAGAAATTTTTTAGACAATATATCTTTAAAAATATTTATTTAGGTATCTCATATTGGTTTTTCCTGCAAATTATTTATGAATTACGTTTAAGATAAAATATATTTTGGACACAGCTGCAGATAAAATACGTAACAGAAATAATTCTGGAAGGCCTTGGGTTGATTAAATTAATCTACCCACTATGTGTTGTTATGATAATTCATGATAATCGATAGTCACCGAAATAATCTAATTGAAAGCTATCTCTATGCAATTCGGTTGCATATGCATTGGTATTGCTTTGATGATTATGTCATTTGGGGTATTATTATCAGTGTTACTATATCGAATAAACTTTATTATTTATCTTTAGGTATCTATTATTATTATTTTATTATTATGTATGTGATAACCTATCTCCCATGGGGTCCCGGACCTTTGAAAGGCGTAGGTACATGGGGCTAGCCAACACGCAGAGGCCTGTTAGACAACATTAATCTTAATTCAGGGTTACATGAGCCGGCGATTATCTCTATATGCACTATGCAAGTGCACCCAAGGACAACCCCCCCTTCTTGCAGGACTACTTATGAATATGTGGGGAGCTAGTTTAAGCCCCGCCACATGATCGAATTGTAGGATTCGTGGTAGATGTAGGAAGAACACTCGAAGATAGGTATGATGAAAGATATATTTATTTAGAACGATATGTGCAATATAATACGTATCAAAAATAAAGAAGACAATGAACGAAGAAAATAAAAGAGTAATGAATGATACTTAGTTGACAAATGACAGAAAAAGTAAAATGTGAATATGCATCAAAAAGGTTTTGGCAAATAGCTTGCCACAAATACAAAAGATACTGGGTTATGGGTGGGGGTGTTAGATGGACGGTATCTGGGACTATGGAAGAACTATGGCCCCGGTCAATCGTATGTTTCTCACACGGATAAGATGACAGGGGGTGCCTTGCACACCCAGTCGATGGGCCCCCCAAATAGTAGCTAGCACTCAGTGACGTAAAAAAAAGGGGGGCAACACTAATTGAGGTGCTAGCGGATAGGAGAGGTATTACTTATTATTCAAGAGGTTAGTTGTAGTCATTGAACTACATACTGTTACTTACTAGCGTATAAACCGACACCACTACCAAATTTCGTGCTCCATTAAATGACGCCACTTGTTTATAATTAACTCATGACAAATCGAAATTCAAATTTCAAGGAATACTTACGTCTCAATCTTGTCATCGTATTTGCAACTTATTTTTGTGCTTGCCATAGTAATCATACATATTACATAGTAATCACCATAAAAATAACTCACTTGTTATTTTTTTTTATTTTTTTTTTAATTTTTTTTTATAATTTTTTTAAGTTATAGTATATATATTCGATTTAATTATCAAAATAAAGTTTATCTTTAAATAGTAAGTATTGTAAACAGATGGAGTTTATCATTATCAACAACTATTCAAGAAGTTTTATTCTCTTCTTCGTAGATCACTTTAAAAACTACGTTAAAAGTTCATCTTTCATCGTATATTTCTTACAGAAACTAAATATTATATAAAGTAGCAAATAGTCTTTTGGTGTAACGTAAGTACCTAAACTTAACTTTCGGCTAAAACTTGTATCTACTGGAAATGTTTTGTATTCATGACATATTTATTATGATAAATTCAAAATCATTGATTAAATGAAAGTAGGTAAGTGATAAGAGATTAAATATTATTATGTGCTTAGATTATATAATTAAACAGGTGTTTTTTGAGACAATAGAAATTGACGGTGGTTTTTTCCAAATCACCAAATTATGGAATATAGTGTGATGGTTTCTAACTATGGGCCTCATAAAGAAGCTCAAAATAACACAACGAGCGATGGAGAGGGCTATGCTCGGTGTTTCTCTACGAGATCGAATCAGAAACGAGGAGATAGGTACGTAGAAGAACTAAGGTAACTGACATAGCCATGCGAATCAGTAAGCTCAAGTGGCAGTGGGCAGGGCACATAGCGCGAAGAACTGATGGACGTTGGGGCAGAAAAGTCCTAGATTGGAGACCCTTCGACCAAAGGCGCAGCGTAGGACGTCCACCGACAAGATGGACAGACGACCTTGTAAAGATCGCAGGATCGCGCTGGATGCAGACCGCTCACAACCGGTCGTTGTGGAAAGCCATGGGGGAGGCCTATGTTTCGCAGTGGACGTCCTTCGGCTGATAATGATGAGTGTAATGGTTTCCCTTAAGAAGGTTTCCCGCCTTTTAATGCTCAGACAAAAGCCTTTCCCCTGATATACTTTATCTTCAGCCTTCTGCCAGTACTGAATATCACCAGGGGGTGTTGGGTAGCAGCAACATTAAATGGCAGCGTTTACTAGCCAGTCACAGGATCGTCACTGCGCACCTATTGTAGCTTTTAGTAGAGATACCCATCCCACTTCTTCTTCTTAAACAGACCTTCGTTCTTGTCGGTGGAGAAATTGCCATTCTTGTCTTTTGTTTGCCTTTTTCTTGACATTTAAGGGGGGAGGGGGTATTTGAAAAAAACACATTTATCCCATTCATGAAACTAAAAACTAAAACCTGTTGTTGTTTCACAAAACTATTTTATTACAAACCAAACATAGGGTGGCACGGAACCCTCAATGCGCGGGTTCGACTCGCACATAGCCGGTCCGGTTTTTAAATATCCCATCCCACTAGACTCCCCAAAATATTCTGGTAATCAAGCCACTGATCGGGGACTGCGTCATCATCATCATCTAATTTAAGAGCCAAGCTCTTGTCGGTGGAGTGTTTCCATTCTTTACGCTCTTCCGCCATTCTCTTGACCTCTTGATACGACGCAACATTCAACTTTTGCTTTATTTGGTGCATATAGCTTATTCTTGTTCTTCCTCTCTTCCTTCTTCCTACTATTCTTCCCTCTATTATCGTTCTGGTGAAACTGTCGTGTCGTATCAAGTGTCCCAGCATTCTTCCTCTTCTACTCACAATTGTTTCTATTAGTTTTCTCTTTTCCTTTACCAGTTAACCACCATAATAATATCCATATAAGTTTTTAGTAGGATTACTTATTTCTAAGTAATTCAGTAGGAACCCTAGTCTTATCAGTCATCTCTTAATTAAAAGTTGTGGATTAGGAAGCGGTTAGTAACAAAGCCAACATAAATATTTAGTGGTTTTTTATTAAGATTTTCCTCATTTTCACATCAATTGTTAAATATTAAGTACAGCTAGTTTACGTTTGGTTTTACTTCTATCATCTCCTGTATCATGATTTTTTTATGAAAGGAGACTGACAAATTTCCTCCATTAAATCCTTGGTAAACATATTGAACGGATATTTAAATGTTTTGTTATTTCATAAATAAACTTAAATGTCCGTTTTCCTTTGCTAGTCGAATATTGTAAAACAATCTTTATTTTATTAGTGAATAGAATTAATTAACTTTTTGATTCACAAGGTAGTGCGTGAGTATTGTGTTTATCTTATTTTAAAATGAATCATTTCGATAAAGAAGAATGTCAAGATTACGTCCAATATCCGACAAGCAAATAAAAATGAACTTTAGATATGTAAGTACTGGATATCTTAAGTTAGGGCTAGGAGTGTGGTTGAGAAATATACTCTTTGTATGATTATAGCTTAGCCTTGAGCGAATGGAGGGTTTGCGTTGGTCTGTAAGAAGTAGACACCAGACGATCTGTAACAAAAATTGAAATTATTATAGCCTATATTATGAGCATCGGCGATACCTATTAAAAATAAAAATCTTTATTTATTTTAATTTTTAATTATTCTTAAGATGAAATATGAAACCAAAAATTGCGCACGGGCGGGACTCGATCTTTCTGGCGAAACCGGGCCAACTGCTCTTCCAATTGAGCTACCGTGCTGTCGGTCTAACCGCGCGAAATTCTTGGTCTCATGGATACGTCATTGCGTGACGTTAGCGCCATCTACCCGTCTGTTTATGCAACAGCGGGCCAAGTCGTTATTCTTTACAGAATAAACAGAGAGAATTTAAGAAGTGATTAAGTACCTTGTTCTAGAACAAGTTGTTGGGATTGATGTTGAGAAGCTGCCTGCAAAAGGTGATCAGCTAATTTAAATTGACCCTGTATAATATATTACATTATATACTTATTAGGCCAAATGACTAACTAAGTAGTTCAGACTGCGGCTGTATGCTGTCAGACTTAATTGAGCCGCCAAATAGCCGTCTAATTTGACATGTTTAATTAATTTTAATTAATTAATTAAACGTCTAATTTTAATTGTTAAATTACTTTTAAGACCACCTATGTATTCATGGCTCGATCAAACGGACACATTAACAGTCTAGCTGTAGCTGTCAGTTATTTAATAAAGAGTTAATTAAAAAAGTTAGCCTGTAAGCATCCCACTTCTAGGCAAAGGCCTTACCTCAAATGTGAGGTAGTATGAGCCATACTTCGTGCGGATTGGCGGAGGGGTGTTTGCAAGGCAAGCGACCAACCCTGCTATCAGATTTTATCAAGCCGCCCTAGGCTTAACGACTAATATCAACCGATATTAGCCGGGACCAACTGCTTTACGTGCCTTCCGAAGCACGGAGATGCTCGTGATATAACTTTAACACGTTCCGGGACACTACTCCAGACACAATAGATGTTTTATTGTTTTCACGCCTGTAGGCGGGCACTGTCCCGGAACGTGTTAAATATGGTCGGAATGGCCACCCATCCAAACACCGACCGCGCCGTAAGTTGCTTAACTTCGGTATTACTACCAAAGCAATGCCACCACTGCGCTACGAGCACCACCTTATTAATAACCAACCTTTATTCTTTCCGTAGGAAATAAGATAAATAAATAATACTCACCCAGTCTTGGGCTCCAAGCCACCAAGAGCCAGGGTATCGCGTCCAGAGCACTGGCCCTGCACAGCTTGCTCATAGTTTTCACACTTCACTCCCACGAATTTACCTCCTGTCAGACTCTCAGCGAAGTAGAATACAGATCTGTAATTAAAAATATTTTTTTAAATATGCATCGATTTTCATCTTTGACCACACAGCTAGTAGAAGAGCTATCATAGAAAAACTCGGTGGCCATAGCCCGGAGAATAATAAGTAAGCTCAGGTAGCAATGAGCAGCGGTCCAATTCCACTATCAAAATCGAACTTAACGTAAACTCAACCGGTGACGATAATCAACTAAACGTCACATTTCCTATTCCACTAAAGCGGTTCGGTTGTGGTTTAGCTCAACTTTATCGTTCGACCGAACATTAGCCGATTCATATTCTACTAATGTTTTGACGTTTAGGTCGACCGAACCGCAACTGAAGGAGAACTTTACGAATCCACCAATAGATGACGATTATTTCAACCAATCATTGAACGTCTGTTAGTGGTGCTCCGATGTTATTTTAATAAATCGAAAGTTGCAAGCATAGATTATAAAAAATATATCGAGTTTGTAATGGATCGATTCATCACGTTACGATTTACAATGTTAAAATAAAAACCATTAATGAGAAGCAAGAAATTAACCATATTAAACAACCGCTCATCATACCATAGATATGAATCAATCAATAATTATCGACAACACGACTTTAGAACCATAGCCGATTTGATATGTAAACCTTTAATGAGCGAGCACTTTTCTGCCACCGTTTTACAGCAGATGGCGTTATGGTCAGTTTAGGAACTTTTTTTTCACGTTGGCGGAAAACCATGGACAAAGAATAAAAGTGCGTAATGAAATATTGTAAAATACGTTAATGACTTGACTTATGATGTATTAATTAGGATACAATTGTTTTGCCATTTATATGTCCTTTATGTACTAAAAGTTCACATTAATATTGTTTTACTGTTTATTATTTACGTTGGCAAAAAGCAATAGCCCTTTGCTATAATTCTTGAATAAAGTTCTAAAAGTTATTTCCTAAAGTAACGCTAGTGCCATCTCTCGATGATATAAACATCTAATGACAAGAAAACTGCTCACTGATTTTACCGTCTGCCAAGTCAATAGGTAAGTTATTCTATAAATAGCACGTGAGTATTTTTCAAAATAGATAACGGAATGTTTAGGGTACTTATTACTTGCCAGCTGTAAAGCTGTTTAGGATAACACAATAGCTAGCTAGATTGGCAACGTCACGCAAGCGGTAAAGGTACGCAAACAAGAACAATAACTTTTAACCCCTTCCCTTTGTCTTTTTATCTACCTGGGATTGCCACGTGCGCCACGCTAGCGCCGTTTCCTATAGCCGGCCAGTTTTGTCAAACTGAACTATGTATGAATGTCTTTGTAACTAAAATAAGAAAAGAAAAATATTTACCAACAGTCGAGTCACTGACAAATACTTGATCATGAGGGAGGATCAAGTGAAATATTGAAAAGTTTAAATAATTTAAATACCTCAAGCAAGAGCCGTCGAAAACATTGCTGTCTCAAATTATTTAGATTATGTTTAATGATCGACTGTACACATTTTTTTTAAATCTGCAAGTTACAAGTATTTAATATAGCTCATTTTTTAGTTTCAATTAGGGTGTTATTTAAAAGCCAATCCTGTTATTAATGAGAAATACAATTCTATAAAAAAACAAATATGCACAAAATCTGCTAAAATATAAATAAAACGACGCTAGCGACACCACAGGTTGCATTTCAAATCTTTCTTATGGTCCTAAACGCTCAAAGGGCTTTCCAATCTAAGTATCTGTCTATGGACATACTCTTACTAATCTGTGCTTGCCTGTTTGTTTACGCTGCGTTTCGTCTTGCGTTTAGCTTACGTTCGGTAGAATGAATAGTGGAATACTGTTTTGTGTCATATTTTTGAGCGTAACTCTAAACGAACTGCTACCTAAACTAAACTCAAACGATTCGTGTTGTAAATAGTGGAATTGGGCCCCAGGGCTTATAGCGCGAATATCTGATGGTCGTTGGTGCAGAAAAGTTCCAGATTGGATACCCTTCGACCAAAGGCGCAGGGTAGGACGTCCAGTGCCCTTCACACTTGATGCAGACCGCTCACAACTAATCGATTGGCAATCGATGTGGAAAACCGTGGGAGAAGGCTGTGTTCATTATAATGATGATGATGACGAAGCTATAATGTTTGTTCTATCATCTTAAAATTTACCTCATACTATTACACTCGTCGTTAGCGCCACAACCAGGCATATATTTGCCACCATTAGGGAAGAAGTCCACATGGCCCAAGTTTCCGGAGTATGCTGCGTCATCAAAGTTAGTGTGGATGACTTCGGTATATTGAGAGACCTCTGGTGATAGCTTGGGGAGGAGGGCAGTGATCACGCGTCCTTCTGAGGGGTCGAGGGCTAAAGTATAAGAAAATATCAGTTAGTAAAAAGGAAAATAAAATAAATTAAAACGGCTGGGGCCTATCTCAAAGGATTAGCATAGCTATCCAACGCGGCAACGCAGCCAGAATCATAGCCTCCTTGCCACAAGGAAATGGTTTCGTTTTTGAATAGGTAGGTAGGTCTTATTTTTTATGTAGCATGTCTTAGTTTTAATTTATTATCATAATGCTAAAATCGGTCCACCTGTTCTCAAGTTCTTAGTGGTGTAACTAACAAGATTTTCTTTTATTTATACGGATAGTTTATTCACAGCCTCATTAGTGTAGCGGTTCATTCACTGGTCACTAATCGAGCCTAAAGTTTCTGGGGTTTTCTGTCTTGAAAATTCATAGCAAAAGCTTGGAGTCAGGAGATGGTAATGATGACACCCCCGTTCCTCGGAAAGCACGTTAAGCCGTTGGTCCTGCGCCTGATAACTCATCGGTCATGGTCGGAGCCGTCTTATCCCATGTAGGAATAAGGAGTGCACTGGTGTATTGTGCACAGATCTGGGCACTAAAATAATATCTCATGTGTACCTGGCTACTTTCTGTTGGAGAGGCCGCCATTGCCGAAAGTTGTTAGGAGAAAAATTTGTTCACAAAACTTACCGGTAACGTATCCAACCTTGCCCTCTAGCAGGCGACCGATGAAGCCGACATTCAGACCGCCGATACCATATCCCACCAGGTGGAAGTTTTTCAGGTCAGCACCACTCTGTTCAGACAGCCATCTGACGAACTGGGCGATGAAGTTTCCTGGAAGAAGGGGAGGTTTTTGTGAAACTTAGCTTATTTTATACAAATCTAAAACGAATCATTTAATGATACGTATCGAATGGAAATATATGTTACTTTTACTGTACTTATAATATTTGATACTCTTGTCAACTCACCACATTGATATATCAAAAAAATTATAGTACTATGAAGACTTTCCTAATTAGGTACTCAATTTTGTACTACTCTACATAAAGTAATTTATGATAATAATATTTTAATCTATCATTTTTATTAGTAGCAATAAAGTAGCTAAAAAGGAATTAAAAGTGAAAATGGTAGTTGAAATCTTAGGTCATTTCGAAGATAGTATGAGCAGAACCTCTATTTTCATGATGAAACATGGACTCTCTCACGTCCAGAAAATACACGACATAAAGGAGCGGTCCTAAAATATAACCCTGAAGAACCCCCTAAGGCACTTAGCAGGAGCATTCCAATTGGTTGATTTTAATTATAACTATGAGATAATGCCATTTGGAGACAAGTTCACCATTTGCACATACCCTAGTTGTGCAAAAAAGTATAAATAATTAATAGAACTTACCAGAGAACACAGAGTAGACGGAAGCCAGACCGAAGTCGGAGCTAGCGCCGCCGCTCCAGTCGACAACGATGACGTTCACATCACCAGCGGCGAGAAGAGCTTAAAAAACATGAACAATATATAAGGTGACCTCGTTTTAAGTGATAATATTTAAAGGACCGATTAGGCACAATAAATTCATTTTTTTTTTGTAGAATACACTTTGGGTTTTTATCCACTAGTTTTTGGGAAAATTTGAGACTAAAGTAATATTTTTTTCGGATTTTAATTTTTTATTAATTAATGCTAAGATTAGAGAAAAAGAAGGTTTGGGCATTGAATTGAGAGAGGCGAAGCCGATGACGTAGATTTATAACTTTTTAAATTGTCAGGGTGCTGTTTTAAAAAATGATATTGTCCATGTTAAAGAAAATGATAAAAATTAAAATCTTGATTTTCCAAAAAAATATGATAGTTTCTACAAAGCCACTGTTAAAATATTATCACTTCAAATGATTTGACCTTATATAGAATGTGGCCTGTGATGTGAGCAAAAAAAATATAGGTTCATTAAGTAACCAGTTGTCAATTCTAATTGGATTTATTTTCTAACAAAAGAAATCGAAGATTTTAAACTTTCGCGTTGCATTACTATGAGAATTAGACACGAAGGGTCTAACACGAATACAAATTAATATCAGTCGAATAGCAGTTAGTTAGAGAGTAGCATTTTACTCATATTTGTATTTCCTGTTTAGTTAGACCCGTCATGATGTCTAATTCTCAAACCAGGGGGCGTATTGCGATCCAACTTTATCCGTTCAATTCCGAGGCAGTTCAATTCCCACTCAGTGTAAACGAATATTATCAATATTATTAAATTATTATAATACTACAATAATAATACTACAATGGTACGAATATTCATATTTATATTGTTATGTTATAGTAATATTATCAATATAATACGAAATTGCAATAAGAATTGCTAATTTGACAGTAAAGCAGAACATTTTAACTGTCAAAACTGCATCGCAATACGCACCCGCAACGGGTACACGCACGGGTAGCAATGTATTGCAAACAAACGTGTCCAGTTATAGAACTTGACATTGTCATTTACAACAACTTACAACAACTAGGAATTAAGTACCAGTCGCGGAACGTCCACTGCTGAACACAAGCCTCCCCTTTTCCCACAGCGACCGGTTGCAAATGGTCTTCATTAACTACGATCCTGCGATCTTCACAAAGGCAATTTTTTCGGTGAACGTTCTACGCTGCGTTAACAATCTTCGGTATACGGTAAAGTATGATTCTAAAGATTAATTACGCTGGCAGCTACCTTAAGTGCGCCTTCACATTAGAACGACAGCAGCGTGGCAGCAGCGGATGACCATACATAAAAAAAAACCAGCGGCGCTGCTGCCGCGCAACTGCCACACGCCGCTCTGCTGCCATTTATGTATTAAATTATTAGCCGTCGCGCTGCTAAAATCGCCTTAAGGTGAACGCACACCTTATCCGAGGCGAACGCACCGAACGAATCGAAGTCAAGGAATCGACCGCGAATGTTGTCTCATGAGGTAGCGCTATGAGTGACAGCTAAAGGTGGGAGTGAGTAAGAAGATGTCCCGGTGATTCGTCGATCCGCGCCGAATCTGATGACGTCATCCGAATTTGTCTAGGATTCCTGGGGTTCCTACAGATTCGGACGATTCGACGCGGAGAAGTGTGCGAGGTTTCATGAGATTTCATATAAAGAATTCAAAAATTCGGCTCGTTCGGCGCGTTCAGCTCGGATAAATGTGCCTTCACCTTAAGGCTGGTTTTAGTATCACGCGTACCGTCAGTAAGGATCGCTCCGCACAGACTGATCGTCCGCGTGTGTACAGACGGGCGCAAGACTAATGACTGTACTGAGGTGACGCGTGCGCTCCGCACGATACTAAAATGCTCACTGAAGCCAGAGGCGCGCAAGCGGCGGTCCGCTCGGATAGTTCCGCGGCACAGACGCGTTATGCGGATGGCTGCAGAGCTGTCCGCGCGGACGGTCGTCTGTACGGACCCCTCCGTATTACTCTAAAACGCTCCCTGAAGCTTGTATAGATCTGTCCGCGCGGAGCGATCCTTACTGACGGTACGCGTGATACTAAAACCAGCCTTAATGTGCAAGCGCTCTAGGTCTCTGTAGAATCAGCTTACCTGGCACCATAATAGCGTTGGACGGTGAAGTGGCAGACTCCTGGACACCGTGGACCAGGATCGTGGTCTTTTTAGACGGATCGTAGTTGGTTAATGAGAGGAGGATTGAATTCTCGTAGATCAGAGGCTGACTTATGAAGGGGTTCGATCTATGGACAAAAATAAAATAAAAAAGTTTATCAAAAATGTTATCGCTTGTGCTAGTGACGATTGTTTTTGAGATCAAAAGATAATTAATTAAATAATTGGGTGAGACCGTGCGCATTGACAGCGTCACAAACTATTGGAGGACGTAGAAATGACAAATGGCTGGCTGTGATTACAAGTAATTATAGTCTCCCTAGCCGATTTCGACTACGGTGGCCAGTCACAAGGACCAACCGACTGCGCGGGACATATTATAGTGCACAAGTGTGTGCGCAAACACAGGTGCACTCTCTATTCCTTTCACTCTCATAGCCCGATGGGACAGCAATCTGACACGACCGGAGAGAGATCAGGCGCAGGACCAACGGCTTTACGTGCTTTCCGAGGCACGGGGGTAAAACACCGCCAACTTCCAAACTCCGGACTTCCCTGAGAATTTCTAAACAGAAAACTCAGGTACATATTTTTTGGTCCGACCCGGGAATCGAACCCAGGACCTCTGGTGCAGCCGTCGCTTTAAAATAACTACCTCGGTGGCGCAGCTGTTAGAGGGTCGCATTTTAAAGCGACAAGTAATTAAACTAAAGTTATTTCAATAAAATATTGTATTGTAGTGTCGATTTTCTTATTAATAAAATATAATGCACGGTTATGTAAATTTTGTACTAAAGTTGTTACAGAAATGGTGGCAGACGTCCACCAACGTTGTTTTTATTGGTCACTCCGAGCGCTGTCATCGGTTCCCCCACCACCTGCTTCGCATACAGCGAATAGGTTGTCAGTTTGATACTGGGTGTAAGTAATCAGCTAATGTTGGAAGAACTGCAAGAGTCATATCGTAGACGTAGCCAAAACCCGAATTTGAAAGAAAGGACGAATGTTTATTTATTTGGACCCTTGCCCTCTTGGTTATAACAGCCCAGTTTTTCTGCCCTGATTCTAATTGTTGCTCATAAAACTTCAACAAAGTAGAAGTGCTATTCAAAAGCCTGTTTTAGGAGCTGATGATGAGGGTTTTAAAGGCTACATTTAAAATATTAGGCTCTAAAATATTAAGTGCATACCTGGTAAACAAATGGAACTGGTTGTCACGTTTAGGCTGGTACGGCCAGTTTTCAGCTTCAGTTGGGAGCCATTCAGGGTGAGATGGAGGCCACGGGATCCATTCAGGGTGGCTCGGAGGCCAGGGGATCCATTCAGGGTGGGATGGCGGCCATTCCCAGCCTTCGGGCCACCAGGATGGTCTGTCTTCAGGGAACCATTGAGATGGGGGCCAAGGAATCCACTCTGGGTGGGTTGGCGGCCATGGGATGACGTCAGGGTGCGCTGGTGGCCAAGGAATCCATTCAGGGTGGCTTGGGGGCCAAGGAATCCATTCAGGGTGGCTTGGGGGCCAAGGAATCCATTCAGGGTGGCTTGGGGGCCAAGGAATCCATTCAGGGTGGCTTGGGGGCCAAGGAATCCATTCAGGGTGGGATGGGGGCCACTCCCAGCCTTGGGGCCACCAGGTCGGTCTCTCTTCGGGGAACCATTGAGACGGGGGCCACGGAATCCACTCAGGGTGGCTTGGAGGCCATGGGATCCAATCAGGGAGGTCTATCTTTCCATTTTCAGATTTCTGGACAGATAATCGTCGCTCCTGTTGCCCCGGGCTGGGGAGTGCTGTTAACCAAATAATAAACCTTAAAAAAGATATGTGGAATCCGCGAGAATATTTAGAGGTGAAATGCTGAGTGTCGAAAAGCTGAATATATCTCGGAGACGGTACCAATCGTAGGTTAGTTTATATGTAAACCTTTTCATTGAGATTTCGCGACGCAGAGTGAGGCGAGAGCGCGGTGATACACGAATGATACCAAAACTCCAAGCAATCTGGAAAATTCATGAATTCAACAAGCCTAAAGTTTTAAGTGTTAAAGATTTAGGTGCTACTAGAAACTTAAAGACTGCCACACAAAAGATTAAGCTTGTAAGACACAACTTTATGAAGGACTATGTTCCACACAATAATAAAATGTACTTAAATCTCAAATACTTAGGCCCCCACTTGCGTATGCATTCTGTTTCTATCAGTTTATTTGACGTTGCTAGAGACAGTGAACCTGTTTTTAATGATGATTAAGGCTCACTTGCCAAGTGGGCCTTAAGGACAAAAATATTTAAAAAATGCCTACCTAAGACAGCGGCAACTCCGAAGAGCGCTAGCGTGATCAACGCTCGCACCATACTTACTGATGGGCTCCCAACATTTCCCGTCCATTATATACTCGACCGATTTAGATCTTTAAACAAATAATCCTTATAATCCTCTTATCGATGCGTGTCGCAACGCAACGATTATCACATGCATCTGCAGTGTAAGGCCTACGTTTTTAGGGTTCCGTAGCCGAATGGCAAAAAACGGAACCCTTATTAGTTTCGTCTGTCTGTCTGTCTGTCTGTCTGTCCATCCGTATGTCACAGCCACTTTATTCTGAAACTATAAGCATCACATAGCTGAAACTTGGTAAGTAGGTGTATCTTGTTTACCGCTTTCCGATTCAGATACAAAAAGTAAGAAAAAATTATATTTAAGGGGATATTTTTTTTACTCAAACCTATGCGTGTGGGGTGTCTATGGATAGGTCTTTGAAAATGATGTTGAGGTTTCTAAAACCATTTTTTTCTAAAAGTGTAAGGTTTGAGATATAGACGCTTCCAAAGTGGTAAAATGGGCATCCCCCCCATCTAACTTTTGAACTAAGAAAGTGAAAATTTTGAAAAAAATATATGATGTAGATCTCAACAAAAAGTTGCAACGAAAATTAGTTTGAAGGAGATCGAACCAGTAGTTTTTGAGATATTGCACATTTTTATCAACCGCAAATATAACTTTGTCTTTCATACAAACACTATGAAAAACAAAGTTATTTTTGCTGTCACAATATATTGTGATGTTTTCGTTAACTGAAAGTAAGTGGTCCCTGAATTCAGTTAAGGGTAGCACGGAACCCTCAGTGCGTGGGTCCGACACGCACTTAACCGGTTTTTTTATTTTTGCGTAACGTCGCGACGTGACACATCGAACGATTTACTGATCAAATCGAAAATAAATTTTGGACAACATAACATGAGTTGCAATGCTGATCCTATAGTTATTAGCATTACACTTATATTATAGAAACATAGTCCACAATGCCGAATGAAATTATTCTTTAATATCCCCCTCTTCATCATCATTATCAGCAAAAAAACGTCCACTGCTGAACATTGGCTTCCCCCACGGCTTGCCACAGCGACCGATCACAAGCGGTCTGCATCCAGTTTGATCCTGCGATCTTAACAAAGTCGTCTGTCCATCTTGTCGGCGGACGTCCTTGAAAGGGTCTGCAAAGGGTCCAATCTAGAACCTTTTCTGCTCCAACGGCCATTAGTATCCCCCACTAGAAAAAAACAAATAATAATATAATAATAAATATTCTTTATTGCACAAAAAGGACACAACAAAACATTAAAACAGACGATCACAAGAACAATATTGGCGGTCTTATCGCTGGAAGCGATCTCTTCCAGACAACCTTTGGGTAGAGGAAACAACGTTAAATAGGTAGAGAGCGGTGTGCAGATGGCTAAAAGTTCTAATATAATTAATAGATAAAACTAAGATAATAAAAATGCTTAAATAGTATAAAATTATACATATAAAATAAATAAACAAATAAATATAAATAAATACATATAATATACGTACTTACATATATTAATAATTTATCCAAGAAAGGAAATTCGGACAGTTTATGAAAGCGAAAGGAAATGCGCTTTTACTCTAGCTTTGAACACAGGAAGGGACTGGGATTGTCGGATGTGCAGAGGTAGAGAATTCCACAGTCTAACAGACTGGACAGTGAACGACTGTGAGTAGCATTGGGAGGAGAAGAGGGGAAAAGAAAGATGTAGTCTCCGGCAAGAACGCATGTTAACCTGGTTGTTGGTGGGTTGCAGAAAGTGGAAACGTTCCTTGAGATAGGGGGGAGATCGCGGATTGAAAAGGACATTGTACAATAGAGTAAGAATGTGAAAATTTCGTCGCGAACGTATAGGAAGCCACTCAAGCTGAGTACGGAAATCAGAAACATGGTCATACTTACGTGGGTCGAAAATAATGCGAATGCAAAAGTTTTGGAGGCGTTCAAGTTTATCAAGGAACTTCTCACTGAGGTCTAGATAGCTACAATCAGCGTAGTCAAGAATGGGAAGCAATAGTGCCTGTAAAAGAGCAATTTTGGTAGGTATCGGTAAGAAGTTACGCAATCGATTCAGGGAACTAGCATATGCATAGACTTTCCTGCTTACCTCGCTGATCTGTTTCTCCCAAGACAAAGAACTATCCATATAGATGCCTAGATTTTTAACCACATCACAGTAAGGAATTTTGACTCCGTCAAATATAATTGGAGGCAGCAGATCTCTGTGAATCTTTGAGATCAACCGAGGGCCTGTACTGCTGAAGGGAGTTCGTCAAGGCTACTGTTTGCATAAAGTTGGAGGTCGTCGGCATACAGATGGTAGGAAGAAGTAAGGCCGAAGGTGATTGAATTAATAAAAATAGAGAAAAGAAGAGGAGATAAGACGCCACCCTGTGGTACACCGGCACCGATGTCACACCATGCAGAGAAGGAATCCTCTGCACGAATGCGTTGTCGGCGCCCATGCAAGTAACAGCGAAACCAGTCAATTACCGTTGGAGTTATGTTAAGAGAACGGAGCAAGCTAAGAAGGATATCAAAGTCGACAGTATTAAAAGCGTTACTACAATCCAGCAAAGCCAATACAGTGAGATGTTTACTGTCCATGGCAAGGCGAATGTCGTCGGTGATTTTCACTAAGGCAGTCACTGTACTGTGCCCAGGACGGAAACCGGATTGGAGAGGATTTAAGAGTTCGTGATTTGAAAGGAAATAACTAAGCTGCTGATGAACAACACGCTCTAATACTTTTGAGAGGAATGGAAGAATGGATATGGGACGGTAATCTGAGCTTACATTGCTACTGGATTACACTGTAAGGCCAAAGTTGATTAAGTAGTATTTTTTGACTGACTCAAAAAAATTGGTTCTCGGTTTGACCTGTATGTTTGTATGTATGTTCATATGTTTGTTCGCGGCTATTGCGTAATAGGTAGTAAGGCTTACTTAACTTAACAAAATACATTTGTAGGTATTATAGATGCTCGTTTATTAGAAAGTGCAAAAGTAATCAATTCTTTGGTGACATAGAATCACAAATAATCACAATCACATTAATTACAGATTTAATAGAAACAGGTAATCCAAAAGTTCTGAAATATGCTGATACTTAGTCAAGAAAACATCTTAAACATCTCTAGGTTTCCTCGGAGGCCATGTAATGTTTTCAGGCCACCAAGAAGGCTTTTGCAGTGGCCATTCAATCCATACAGGGTGTTGAATCCACTCGGGGTGCTCAGTAGGAATCCACTCCGGGTGCTGAATCCATTCTGGGTGTTCGGTAGGGCGTTGAATCCAGCTGGGGTGTTCGGTAGGGCGTTGAATCCAACTGGGGTGTTCGGTAGGGCGTTGAATCCAGCTTGGGTGTTCGGTAGGACGTTGAATCCATTCTGGGTGCTCAGTGGGGCGTTGAATCCAGCTGGGGTGCTCAGTGGGCTTCTGTGGAGGCCACCATGATGGAGATCTTTCTTCACTCGCTATAAAAAGAACACAATTATATAAGATAGCAGTTTAGGCACCATGATTCGAGACACAAAAGTCAATTAATTGCTAGATTAGCCCATCAAGTATTGTTGAGGCTTGGCGGATTCAGTAATTATTGAAATGACCTCTATTTGCTCTTTTCAATGTTGGATGCTTAATCAAGCCATTTAGATGTATAATTTAAGAAATATACAAAACTTTGATATTAAAACGCAATTCATAGATTTTTGAAAGTAGAAGAAGTAAAATACTCTAATCTTCTTACCTTCAGCTACGAACGGCCATGGCAGGTTTGCGGGCCACCAGGAAGGCTTTTCCAGAGGCCACTGAATTGATTCGGGGTGTTGAATCCATTCTGGGTGTTCAGTGGGGCGTTGAATCCAGCTGGGGTGTTCAGTGGGGCGTTGGATCCAACTGGGATGCTCAGTGGGGTGTTGGATCCAGCTGGGATGCTCAGAGGGCCACCAGGACGGTTTTCTTTCGTCACTCACTGAAAAGTATATGCAATGATAAGTAACTAATGGAAACCACTAATTAAATAACTACAGAACTACTACTAATTTAAGCTCTAAAGAACATAGTACCTACTAATTTTTCATAACTTTTCATCTTTGTACATCGCAACAATGCATTGGCAACGCTCTCGTGGCTTCGTACTAATATAAAACTTTAAAGGCAAGTTCTGTTTAATAAAATCTATGAAAAGTTAAAAATGTTGCAAATGCCACACCCATGCATTGCCAATGTGCAACTTTTCTAAGCTACTTGCTTCCAGCGCAATCTTGTGATATTTATTATGCCTTTTCAATTAGCTAGCGACGTACGCTTTGCTTTTGTATCAGAACACAAGTGTTTAAATACGCTTACCATCAGCGTTGAATGGCCAGGGAGCGTTTTCGGGCCACCAGGAAGGCTTTTCCAGAGGCCACTGAATTGATTCGGGGTGTTGAATCCACTCAGGATGCTCGGTGGGACGTTGAATCCAACTGGGGTGCTCAGTGGGGCGTTGAATCCAACTGGGGTGTTCAGTGGGACGTTGAATCCAGCTGGGGTGCTCAGTAGGGTGTTGAATCCAACTGGGGTGCTCAGTGGGGCGTTGAATCCAACTGGGATGCTCAGAGGGCCACCAAGATGGGCGTTTGGTCTCCGGTTGGGGGAGAGCTGAAAAAATAATCATTTATGACACCATAATCATAATGCTATAGTATAGAATAACAATGGAGACACTTAAAGAAAGGTACCCTTTTTCTTAAGCAAAAAATTAATACATTTATTCCTTACTGACGACCTTTGGATCCTATGCTCCAGCTCGAAACAAACATGGAAAACCATGGAGGCCTTTGACTTGCAGTGAACATCTTGCGATTGCATAATGATGATGATAGAATACCTCATTGGTAAATACATACATAGCAATACATTATAGTTGGCTACCTCAATAGCGATGAGACAAATAGGCAAGGTCTCTCATAGTCCAGTGAGACGGAATAGGCGCAGGCAGGACTAACGTTTCAACGCACCGAAAGGTACAATGTTGTCTCCAAGCTGTTTCTAATCTCAAGCGAGTTATAAACTTTATATCTAGCTTAAGCTTAGAAATAGCTCGGATAAACCATGACCACCATAATCATGTAAGGTCAAAAACTAAATTAGTGTGAGTTAAAATAAAACAGTCATACCAAAGGCTCCTGCTAAGCTGATGAGCAAAACGACGATCGAAATCCTCGCCATGTTTCCGCCGATGCAAATGAGACGTTTTCAATGCATTTTATACAAAATTTTTAAGGATTATCCAATGTTATTGAAAAATAAAATGTCATTGGTATCATCAGTAAAAGATAGTGACATAAATAATCCGTTAATCTTGATTTAGTAAAGATTAATCCCGGATCGACTGCTTAGTGGATAAATTGGTAAGAAGATAAACTGTCTCCAGCAGAGATTGACCCCCAGCAATTCATAACTTCATCATAAATTAATTTCTATTCTATTCTATGTATCATAAATTGTTTCGCATTTTGATGCGGCTGCCGAGATCTTGCAGCGCATGGCCATGTTAGCGAAGCCGTATAGCCTCCTTCTGACAGAGAGTTCGTGACTCACCTAACGAAATGCTTGCAGTGCTTAATAACGACCTCTTTTATTATTATTATTATTATTATTAAGAGCCTGCGGTATCCCACTGCAAGGCAAAGGCCTCCCAACCCTTATTCCAATCTTCACGGTTTTGGGCAACTGTTCTCCACTTGATGTTAAAAGTGTCTAGCTCGTCACGCCATCGCCTTCTGGGTCTACCGCGTGGCCGTCTTCCATTTAAAGGGGTACTCGTTGGAGATTTTGGCCCAGATGTCGTTTGGCATGCGACTGACATGACCGGCCAAGTACCACTTCAGGTAAGCAGCTTTCTGGCAGATGTCTGTGATGAGCGTCTTGGAGCGCAGGGTGGTGTTCCGGATACGATCGGACAGTTTTACTCTGAGTATGCTGCGCTCCATCGCTCTCTGCCAAACCTCTAGGTTGGACCTCTGACGATCAGTGAGAGACCATGTTTGGGCGCCATACGTGAGGATGGGGAGAATGCACATATCCATTTTCCGGCGCTTTAGGCACAAGGGTGATTTACCTTTCACGAAGTTCTTAAATGACCAATAACTCTTCCAGTCCAGGCATTATCGATGCGTCGTGCAATTTCTTTTTCCTGTCTTGCCTGGAATGCGACTATTTGGCCTAGGTAAATGTAGTCAGTGACATACTCCATCTCAACATCTCTCACGTATATTCGGCGCTTGATGCTGTTGGTCGTCAACTTAGTCTTTTATTTGTTCATCTGAAGTCCAACCTTTAGGCTAGCTGTGCTCAGACCAGAAATCAATTTATTTCGCATTGGCTATCGGTCCACCCCGGAGCGCGAATAGGAAATGAATGACCATCTTTTCTAAAGAATCTACTTTTTGTGTATTTATTTTATTTTATAACTTTATTCTTTGTACCTTCAATTGCCTTTTTTATTTCTTTAAGTCATTTATTTATTTTATTTGTCATTTAATATGTGTATGAGATGCCAGTAATAAAGCCATTTTATTTTTATTTTTATTTATTTCATAACAAGATGAAAATACCGGCTAAGTGCGCCTGTGCCAACTTTAACTGAATGAAATTGATTAAATATTTAGAATAATTTATTTGGTATGTATGTATGTTACTCTATTAAAAGCTACAATATTCACTAACGATCCTGGGCCCCTATTTTTGAATCACTCGCTTGGATATGGCGTGTGATTTTCGTTCGAAAACACATTAAAAATCAACGGAAATCACTCAAAATCTAGACGTGAGTACTCACAAAATTAAGCAATGATTTTTCAAATCCTTTTTGTGTAGATTACAACTGGTTTTCATTCCAAAATTCGACTTTAAACATTGAATATCACACGCCATCTTGACACGAGTGATTCAAAAATAGAGGCCCTGTGCCATGGCGACTAATATTATGACGCATAGATAATTAGGTGATCAATTGCATCGTATGATGTGTTAATTAGCATTAATGATAGTAATTATCAGAGATATAAATTTGTTTTACTTGGTAATATCAATATTATTGTAAACTTATCTTGTTACCAAAGTCTATATCTATAGGTATGTCTATTAATAACACAACGCTGACCAAATTGTGTATTATTTTTAAATTATGTAAAATTATACAGCGCGTGGCCTGTAATAGGAGAAAAAAAATGACTCTACAGAGTAAAAGTTAACTTGACCTGGGAATTGAACTGGTCAAGGTGGTCAAATTTTGAAATGAAAACCAGTTGTAATCTACACAAAAAGGATGTGAAAAATCATTCCTCAATTTTGTGAGTACTCACGTCTAGATTTTGAGTGATTTCCGTTGATTTTTTATGTGTTTTCGAACGAAAATCACACGCCATATCCAAGCGAGTGATTCAAAAATAGGGGCCCAGGATCGTAAGTGAATATTGTAGCTTTTAATAGAGTAGATGAGGCTTTTAGAACAGGCGCTCGTAGCGCAGTGCTGGCAGCGCTTTGTTAGTGATACCGAAGTTAAGCAACTTACAGCGCGGTCGGTGTTGTTGGATGGGTGACCATTCCGACCATATAAGTGACGTATATCACGAGCATCTCCGTGCTTCGGAAGGCATGTTAAGCAGTTGGTCCCGGTTAATATCGGTTGATATTAGTCGTTAAGCCTAGTCAGAGGCCCTATGGGCGGCTTGATAAAATCTGACAGCAAGGTTGGTCGCTTGCCTTGCAAACACCCCTCCGCCAATCCGCACTGAGCCCGCGTGGTGGAGTATGGCTCATACTACCTCATATTTGAGGTAAGGCCTTTGCCCAGCAGAATTCAAATTCAAATTCCTTTAATTCGCATAAAAAGTGGGATGCGTACAGGCTAAATTTACTTTTTTTTAAATAGAGTAGCCCATTGCACGACTTCCTACTTACATTTTAGTAATCCTGCCGATGTTTGCTCGGAAACTGCTTATTCAACATATTCGCTGCTAACAACCATATTCTGATGGCCGTTCATTATCCGCCACCTGCGACACCGCTGTAGCCTACAATTTAGGGCCCTTATTTTTGAATCACTCGCTTCAAGATGGCGAGTGATTTTCGTTCGAAAACGAATTAAAAATCATAGAAAAAAACTCGTTGTCGAACAAAAATCACCCACCATCTTGAAACGAGTGATTCAAAAATAGGGGCCCGCCCTATTTCTGAATCACTCGCTTCGAAATGGCTTCTTCGAAATGTTCGAGAAAACGAATTAAAAATCATAGAAAAAAACTCGTTGTCGAACGAAAATCACTTGCCATTTCGAAGCGAGTGATTCAAAAATAGGGCAGGCCCTTATTTTTAAATCACTCGCTTCAAGATGGCGTGTGATTTTCGTTTGAAAACGAATTAAAAATCATAGAAAAAAAACTCGTTGTTGAACGAAAGTCACTCGCCATTTCGAAGCGAGTGATTCAAAAATAGGGCCCCAAGTCTTACAACATTTAACTAGCCATCAGTTTCAAAAAGATAGCTGTGTATTTTCAGTGACTATAAGAATTTCGACATTTATTTTAAGCTTATATCATCCATTACATCACCCTGTTGCATAAGTTTCTACAAAACATCTGTGAATTGACTTAGATTGAATCTTTTGGACTCCAGCGTCAGTTGAAGTTCAGACGAATCTACTCAAATAATTATGAAAAAGACATGTTGTTTCTTCTACCTAACGGCTGTCTAGAAGATATTGCTGCTAGAGTGATAAGACCGCCAATATTGTACAGAGACGACAGCACGTCAAGTTATCCATGTGAACTACGAAAACAGCTTTTATAGCGTAGGGAATAGAGGCGGCCTCAAGGTCTGACGGCTGCGGCTGTGTGTACTTGTGATTTGTCTGTTTTTAATGTTTTTGTCTCTTGAATCCTAACTTGTGCATTAAAGAATAATATGTATTATTATTATTATCTTTTACCATAATTACTCAAATATCATCCAATTTCAACGATATCTCAATTCACATACAAACATTACCACTTATCTATTCAGTGAACATGACGATTTGATAGCCTTTTTTGTTTGAAGTCTGTAAAAATAGGTATCCTCCATTTAGATACGAAGTAATTTTAGTTGATTTTTGTTTTTATAGTGTTTTGTCACCATACAAACTTAATAATGTAAATTGCACTTGTTAAAAGCAACCGTGACTCTGTGACAGACGAGGAATCGAACCCCGTGTCTTACGCTATCTGGGAGTATGCCTATACCACTCGAGAGAGCAAGAGCACTGTGAGAGCAATCTCGCAACATTGATGAGGTCACGCAGCCTACGCGTCAAAAAAAAGCGCTTACAAAATTCAGGCTTGTTAATGTGACGGTAGCCGAGTGGTATAGGCATACGCCCGGATAGCGTAAGACACGGGGTTCGATTCCTCGTCTGTCACAGAGTCACGGTTGCTTTTTACAAGTGCAATTTATATTACTAAGTAATTTCCCAGCAATATCAATAAGATAAGATTAAATTATTATTTTGTTTTGTCAGTTTAAAAATAGGTATAGTAATCTATGCACGCACAATATACTCGTACAATGAAAGTTTCGATGTTTTCCATACAATTTAATTGTGTACCGAAGGTCTTACAGATATAATGTATGAAAAAACATACAACTTTTAAGTACTCAAGAAAAGACATAAGAAAATGCTTCTTCTTCTTTTTCTTTAGCTGTTTGCCCACTGCAGGGCTATATTATATACCTCTCCAAACTTCCTCCACGCCGTTCTGTCTTGTGTTTTTCGAATCCAGGTTATGCCGGTTTGGTTCTTTTATGTCGTCAGACTATCTGGCTTGAGGTCTCCCAACGCCAAGAAAATGCTTAATTCATTATCGAAACCATAAATAAAATGAAAACCTGTCTGCCTAAATATTATTTTATTATTTATTTATTTATTTTTAAACTTACAAACTATCAAATAAAATCTTCCGCCTAGTCCGTTCTGACGCCGCACGTTGTTTTAACGCAATCAGAAACACTCGCGTGGTTTCATCATCATCATCAGCAGCCAAAGGACGTCCACTTCTGAACATAGGCCTCCCCCACGGGTTTCCACAGCGACCGGTTGTGAGCGGTCTGTATCCAGTGCGATCCTGTGATCTTTATAAGGTCGTCTGTCCATCTTGTCGGTGGACGTCCTACGCTGCGCTTTTGGTCGAAGGGTCTCTAGAACTTTACTGCCCCAACGGCCATCAGTTCTTCGCGCTATGTGCCCTGCCTGCCATTTGAGCTTACTGGACCCCTTTTTTTGAATCACTCGCTTGGATATGGCGTGTAATTTTCGTTAGAAAACACATTAAAAATCAACGGAAATCACTCAAAATCTAGACGAGTGAAAAATAGAGGGCTCCTGATTCGTTGGTTTAATAATAGTGAATTTAAAAAAAACGTCAGTGCGCTCGATTTAGCTGTGCCATGTCTTTTTCTCTTCAAAATAAATGAAAAGAGACGGACTACAACTAACAGTTGTGTAGTATGACGATTTAGAAACGTCAACTTAACATTGCTCAGAAAAATACATGCGTAAAGCACAAAGGACGTCCACTGCTGAACATAGGCCCCCCCTCGGATTTCCACAGCGATCAGTCGCAAGCGGTCTGCATCCAGTCTGCTTCGCTCTTAGCTAAAGACAGGAGCAACGCATTCCAAATACGAAAAAAATCGGCTAGCTATGTACGCAATACAGGAAGAAAGGGAAATAAATCGACTGAATTTGTTGGTTTTTTATTCGTCTATTTTGTTCGTTCATGAAGAATATTAATTATATCCAATCTTTAGCCTCTGGCGAAGGGGGGTGAAGGGTTGGTTTCCAAATGGAATATTCCGGTTTGCCTGTAAATAAAAAGATGAAAAATTTAATACACTGTTTTGTTTTGGTGATGATCAGACAATTTGAGAGATATTTTCGGTGGAGTTTTCTCAATTATTCAATTTTTCGCGGGCAAATGAGCAATGTTTCATTCATTAACTATAATGGGGTGGGGTATATACCCTTTTTGTCACTTGAAAAGGTATATTAGCAAATTATGGAGAAATGTGTGGGGAGAGGTAAATGTGGGATTTACCAGAATCTATACACGTTAAATCAGCTTGTCCTTTTTACCCTGTAAATAAAGAGCCTTATAATCTGTTTCATAACTTGTGGTGGAAGACAAAAGACTTTGAGCCCGATCACCGAGCTGCTGGTCTGACTCTATCAAAAAAATACGGGGCTCTCGGTGACTGCCGCTCTTAGACAAGCTGAAGATAGAGTGGCGTGGAAATACCTCGTTAGATCATTCACCGCGGTTTACCAGGGCACGACCTTCACAAATGAGGATACGACTGAGAAGAAGAAGAATAAAGTACCTCCTTACCTAGTCTAAGGCACAATCAGGACGGGCACGACCTTCAGAAATGAAGATACGACGAAAAATAATAAGGAACCTCCTTACCCAGTCTTAGGCACAAGTCCTCCCATCGTCAGAGTGCCTGGCATGACGCAGTTGCCAGTCAAGGCTGCGGTGAGGGTCAAGCACCGCCTTCCTGTAAAACCTCCCGTGAGGAGAGACTCAGCTAAGTAGTAGTACGACCTGCAAAAGAAGTAATTGAAGTTTAGCGGCCCAGAGAATGCTGTTGAAGTTTTCAGTTGTGTTGTGATACAAAATGCATGGAAAGATTGACAAACTTCTTGAATTTATCAGTTGTACCACTAGTAAAGTAAAGTTAGCCTGTAAGCATCCCACTGCTGGGTAAAGGCCTTACCTCAAATATGAGGTAGTATGAGCCATACTACACCACGCGGGCTCAGTGCGGATTGGCGGAGGGGTGTTTGCAAGGCAAGCGACCAACCTTGCTGTCAGATTTTATCAAGCCGCCCATAGGGCCTCTGACTAGGCTTAACGACTAATATCAACCAATATTAGCCGGGACCAACTGCTTTAAACGTGCCTTCTGAAGCACGTAGATGCTCGTGATATACGTCACTTAAATGGTCGGAATGGTCACCCATCCAAACACCCACCGCGCCGTAAGTTGCTTCACTTCGGTATCACTACCAAAGCGTTGCCACCACTGCGCTAAGAGCACCTCTTAGTTGTATTACTAACTAGCTTTTGCCCGCGACTTCGTTCGCGTGGACTTCAGGTTCGTCCCGTCTAGTAGCGCAAAAAATGTGTTTTTTACGACCTCACATTAGAAACCTCAAAAATTGTAGCCTATATGTTATTCTGATGTATAAGCTATATTGTGGTAAAGTTTCATTCAAATCCATTCAGTAGTTTTTACGTGAAAGAGTAACAAACATCCATATATCCATACTTACAAACTTTCGCCTTTATAATAGTAGTAGGATCTGTCAAAATTTAAAATTAGAATTCTCTCAATCGATCTATCAAATTTCAGATCTAGGCTCTCGTTCGGTAAAGATTTTTCCATAAAAACTACAAATTAAGGATAGTGAATAAATCTCCCTCTCTCTCCCTCGACTCAGACTCGTCTGAGGAACCCTCAATCGGTATGCTAAGTATACGCGAGATTCATCAAAACGAACAACTGTTTTGAGGAACCTCGAGTAAGGATGAGTGGAGGAAGAGTCGAGGAAAAGTGGCACAGATTAAACGAAATTATACTTTTATTGTTTGAATTTTAGTGGCCAATAATGACTATTTATCTATATTATAAAAAAAACCTTGGCCATACCTAGCATGGTCACACTCCTGTGAGTCGCAGCCAGGCATATTTATTCCTCCATTTGGATAGAAATCTACATGGCCCAGGGTGTTTAAAAATCCCAGGACACCAGCGTTGGTATGTATGACTTCGGTGTAGGTCGCATCGTCAGCTTGGAAGCGGTGGTCGTTGTTAATGAAGCCAGGTTGAGCTGCTTCCAGCGCTGTAAGGAACATCTGGTTTTTACAAGTTTCCGATACAAGATACATTTCTCTACAAGATCGAATCAGAAACGAGGAGATACGTATACGAACTAAGGTCACATACAGCCTTGCGAATCAGTAAGCTCAAGTGGTAGTGGGCAGGACACATAGCGCGAAGAACTGATGGCTGTTGGGTCTGATCAATAATGAGGTAGCTAGTAGCTACTGACCAACAATGAAGTAGCTACTGACCAGTATTAAGGTAGCACTGACCAGTAATGAGGTAGCTACTTACAAATAATGAGGTAGCTAGTAGCTACTGACCAACAATGAAGTAGCTACTGACCAGTATTAAGGTAACACTGACCAGTAATGAGGTAGCTACTGACCAATAATGAGGTAGCTAGTAGCTACTGGCCAATAATGAGGTAGCTAGTAGCTACTGGCCAATAATGAGGTAGCTACTGACCAGTATTAAGGTAGCACTGACTAGTAATGAGGTAGCTACTGTCCAATAATGAGGTAGCTAGTAGCTACTGACCAACAATGAAGTAGCTACTGACCAGTATTAAGGTAACACTGACCAGTAATGAGGTAGCTACTGTCCAATAATGAGGTAGCTAGTAGCTACTGACCAGTATTAAGGTAACACTGACCAGTAATGAGGTAGCTACTGACCAATAATGAGGTAGCTAGTAGCTACAGGCCAATAATCAGGTAGCTAGTAGCTACTGACCAACAATGAAGTAGCTACTGACCAGTATTAAGGTAACACTGACCAGTAATGAGGTAGCTACTGGCCAATAATGAGGTAGCTAGTAGCTACTGACCAACAATGAAGTAGCCACTGACCAGTAATGAGGTAGCTACTGACCAATAATGAGGTACCTAGTAGCTACTGACCAATAATGAGGTAGCTAGTAGCTACTGACCAATAATGAGGTAGCTAGTAGCTACTGACCAATAATGAGGTAGCTTGTAGCTACTGACCAACAATGAGGCAGCCACTGACCAGTATTAAGGTAACACTGACCAGTAATGAGGTAGCTACTGACTAGAGATGTACCGACTAGTCGCCGACTAGTCGGTAAAGCCGACTAGTCGGCCATTTTTGTAGTCGGCGACTAGTCGGCGATTAGTCGGCTAAATCCGCCGACTAGTCGGCCAACTTCTGACTCATATTAATATGCTTAAAAAATTTAGTGATTGGTATGAAATTGTATCTTTACTCTTGTTATTATAAGAATAACAGTTTCAGTTTACAATACAATTTAATAATTGGTAGAAAATTTAAATAGGAACTCTTCCTTTAGTCTTTTATAAAATAACAAAATATAGGTTAAAGCAAATAATCCTTGGTGATAAGTAGGTTCAATTATAACATAAAAAATAGGAAGTATTCCTTTGACATCCCAAAGTTATTCAATCTCGAAATTAATAAGGATTAATAAGAACCTAGTTGAAGCATCAGTTGTGAATGTTTGCTCGTAGTATTTGCCTTTTTCCCCCGACCACCACGAGAAATAACTGCTTGACACTGATTGCACTTCACATTACTGCTATCTTCTCCCTCCAATTCGTCAAAAAAAACCGAATGCGTGATTTCTTTTTCGACATGACACAAACGATCTTATTTAGTTAATTTCACTATTAATTCAATTATTTGCACTGTGTTAGCTTAGTAATTGAACGTTATATATTCTTTATTTCATTAAACACCAATAAAACACACAGTGTGAGGAGAACCCACTTACTTATTTGCTTATGATTGTCGATGTATAAAATTTGAAAATTAAAATGTCGATTCGTTATTGGCTGTAAGTTTAGTTACACGGTAATAAAACTAGAGCTGTGAATCTTGTAATATATATAAAATATATCGTCGTCACCCGGATTTTACCGAAAGTAATGATCGGCCTGGCCGACTAGTCGGCCGACTAGTCGGCCATTTTGCTGCCGACTAGCCGACTAGTCGGCTAGTCGGCCAAAGTCATAGTCGGCACATCTCTACTACTGACCAATAATGAGGTAGCTAGTAGCTACTGACCAACAATGAAGTAGCTACTGACCAGTATTAAGGTAACACTGATCAGTAATGAGGTAGCTACTGACCAATAATGAGGTAGCTAGTAGCTACTGGCCAATAATGAGGTAGCTAGTAGCAACTGGCCAATAATGAGGTAGCTAGTAGCTACTGGCCAATAATGAGGAAGCTACTCACCAGTAACATAAGCGATCCTTCCTTCAATATTTCTCGCGATGATACCAGCCTGATGAGCTCCAAGACTATGACCGATGATGTGGTAGTGAGCTGGCACTGCTCCCGTCACTCTGTTAAGCCAGTTGATGAATTGAGCTATGCTTTCACCTGCAAAAATAATAACAGTTTGTTTTATTAAGACTATCGTGACCAGACATCATCTATGTTTAGTGAGAATGACGAAGTGGTGAAAACCGCTCGCGAAAAATGAATGCTCAAACCGATTTTACCAGCAGTAAGAGTGTTGGCGACAGCAGTAGCGTAGTTGATGCTGCCAGAACCGGCGCTCCAGTCCACCACGACCACGTTCACGTCTTCAGCAGAGAGAAAGGCTGAAATTAAAGTGAGGAATGGTTACTTATCAGCCAGTGGCCTTACTCTGGACACAAAACCCGATCCAATGATTATAGCCATCCCTGTCACTCATACCAGGCCGTGTATGCGTGTGACAGGGATGATTATATTCATTTAGATTTAGATTTATTTATTTGCATAAGAACACGGTATAAAGGTGTTACAGAGGTTAAAGTTAGCACATACATGTCTTGCCAAATTATTAGCATGCAAATATTAATACAAAGTCAAGTCAAGCAATCAAATTATCATTCCTAGCAATATGTCCAGCCGCATGAAAATTTACAACATGAAAAAAAAAAAATATAACATGTCATGGCACTGCTAACATTGGAACGGGTTATTTGTCCAGAGGAAGGCTGCAGATAGAGAAACAGTGAGAATATCATACGAGGTAGTCTTAGACCAGGAGGTCTACTACGAAAAACGAAATCCGTCAATACGATTATCGTTTTTCGGTTCCGAAAGGTGTTTAGTATGGAATCCCTACTACGAAATGTTTCGGAACCTCAAAACGATTATCGTATTGACGGATTTCGTTTTTCGTAGTTGGCCTTCAGCTTTTGTTATCGAATACCAGATAGTAACATACGAGGTGTGTCTAAAAGTTTGAAATTGATTTCATATTTTCTAGTAATGTCTTATTTATTTTAAAAGTAAAAAGCTACGCCAAGTGAAAGTAAAGAAAGTGTCACTAGTATAGTTGTACTATTATTAAAAACATGTTTTTTTTTCTTTTTTTCTTTCTTACTTCTAGAAACTTACTTGTTAAAATAAAATTATGTTACTTGAAATAATGTAATTAGTGTGATAAAATCCCCCGATAACAGCCTAGCTGTTAAATTTGAAGATGATGATGATCTAAAACTTACATATCGCGATTTAGGACAGTATGCGAAATCATGTGTGTACTACAGTTACCAGCGCCATCTAGCCTTAATCAATTGGTGAGACCTAGTTCTGAATTCCAAATACTTTCAGAACCTTACCTGGCACCAAAAGAGTGTTCATAGCCGCAGTAGCGCTGACTCTCCATCCATGTAGGAGAACGATCGTCCTTCGGCTTGCGTCGTAGTTGGTGAGGCCTAGCAGACCCTCGCTGCCCATGAGGAGTGGCTGGCTCACTGTCGGGTTGGCTCTGGGAAGATCAGAATGGTCGTTTATTTAGATTAATAGCGGACCCAGCTAACTTTGTTTCGGATATAGCGAAGCTATAAGGATTCCTTATATTGGACACCAATCACATACATTGCTCTGGTCCTAAAGTAAGTAGCTAATGCACTTGTGTTATGGAAAACAGACACAATGGTGTACAACAATATACTTAGTAGTATTAAACAATTGCTTCTTCTGACGAAATTCTGAAGAGTTTTTATGTCGAAAAAGTAAATGTTTAAGTTCTTATTTAATTTAAAAAAAATCAAAACTTACGAGCATAGATTTTTAAAGTATCTCAAACATGTAAAAAAAATCGGACACGTTATCACTTTTTGTATAGCAGCTCACGCGCGCACTATCCTCATAACACCTGATATCCCTTACCTGGTAAACAGATGGTATACAATCTGCCTGTCAGGGTCAAATCTGGCAACGGCATCAGCATCGCTAAGCTTCAGCCAAGTGTTAGCCAGCTGGTATCTTCCGTCTCCGTCTGATACATACTGGAACCTGGGGCCATCGTCCAACTTGGCCAGGACATGGTCTTGGACAGGGAGCGCTAGAAATGTAAATCAGAGTTAGATCATCATCATCATCCCGGCGTTGATCCCAGGGCGTGCGATGGCTCCCGCGGTCCGCTTTCCTACTTTTGCGTCTCCACATTGCACGGTCTTGGACATCCTCTGTGGACAGTTGATTGGCACCTTGGCTTGTATCATCTTTCACGACGACTAGATGACTATTGTATTTGCCATTTTTACCTGCCTACTAAACCGCAGCATACCATGTATGTGTTAGGAACGTGGCAGGAAAAAAACAAAAAAAACCGGCCAAGTGCGAGTCGGACTCGCGCACTGAGGGTTCCGTGCCAACTTTAACTGAATTAGGGATTCTTACTTCCACTTAGCCAAACTACCACAATATTTTGTTGACCGCAAACATAACTTTGTTTTTCATAGTGTTTGTATGAAAGACAAAGTTATATTTGCGGTTGATAAAAATGTGCTATATCTCAAAAACTGCTAGTTCGATTTCGTTCAAACCAATTTTCGTTGAAAGTTTTTATTAAGATCTACATCATATATTTTTTTCCAAAATTTTCACTACCTTAGTTCAAAAGTTAGATGGGGGGGACGCCCATTTTACTTTGGAAGCGTCTATATCTCAAACGTTAGACTTTTAGAAAAAAATGGTTTTAGGAACCTCAATGTCATTTTGAAAGACCTAGCCATAGACACCCCATAGACACACGTATAGGTTTGGGTAAAAAAATTTTTTTAGGTTTTAGTTTCATGTAGAGCCCCCCTTTAAATTTCATTTTTTTTAACTTTTAGTACATGAATCGGAAAGCGGTGCACAAGATACATCTACTTACCAAGTTTCAGCTGTGTGATGCTAATAGTTTTAGAATAAAGTGGCTGTGACATACGGACGGACAGACAGACAGACAGACTTGACGAAACTATAAGGGTTCCGTTTTTTGCCATTCGGCTACGGAACCCTAAAAATGTCAATCAGACATTATACTGCCTACTAAACCGCAACATACCATGTATGTGCTAGGAACGTGTTGTATTGAAAACTATTACACTGTTCCCACTTAGACCGTTCCGGCTACTAAACCAACACAGTCGCGTGTCATGCACGGAGCGAGTCAGCACCGGCAAAATTACGAACTCGCTCCATATAACGGTGAGACAGAACGCTGATCCGTTCAGTGGGCAAAGTAAAGCGAATCTGCGTGTTGCTTTTAGCATGGTCATGCTATGGTACGGTGTAGTGGGACCAGGGGCCCTATTTTTGAATTTACGCTTGGATATGGCGTGTGATTTTCGTTCGAAAACACATAAAAAATCAACGGAAATCACTCAAAATCTAGACGTGAGTACTCACAAAATTGAGCAATGATTTTTCAAATCCTTGACTTTAAACATTGAATATCACACGCCATCTTGACGCGAGTGATTCAAAAATAGGGGCCTTGACCTTAATAAATAAAAATTTTGACATGAGTATGTCAAAAGACGAAAAATTCTGATGTCGAGTTCTTATCATAAAATGAACAAATTAAGTATATAATTCAAGCACCTCAAAGTTGGATTGAAAAACTATAAACAATGAAAACATATTTGTCGATAAGAAATTAACTTTAATCATTATGATGTGGTAATTAGCAACTTATCGGTAGATTAAACAAACATTACGTATTGTTATTTAATTCACTGCAGGTGTGCCTAATACCAACATACTAGATAATATGAACACGTCGTAAGAGATAGGTACATTAATTATGTAATGAAAAAGATAAACTCCATGTGTTGATAATAATTCTATTTCCTTAACATAACAATTATTTATACAATAATCAATGGCTGTAAATATGCGCGGGATAATACAATACAATCAATATCGATCTAATGTCCAAACTATCTATCTGACAGGTCTAGTGCTGACCATGCGTGCTAGTGTTGTCTACCATAGTTTAATGCTATAATCGATTATCCGTCTAACAGTAAGAATAAGAATAAGAATTAGTTAGGGCTAAGCTATTGGCTACTAGCGGAGTCACCGGTGGAGGACAGTGAAAGGCCACTAGATATAGTGGTTAGGCGAATATGTTGAAAAACCGGTTAAGTGCGTGTCGGACCCGCGCACTGAGGGTTCCGTGCCACCCTTAACTGAATTCAGGGTCCACTTACTTTCACTTAACGAAAACATCACAATATATTGCGACAGCAAAAATAACTTTGTTTTTCATAGTGTTTGTATGAAAAACAAAGTTATATTTGCGGTTGATAAAAATGTGCAATATCTCCAAAACTACTGGTTTGATCTCATTCAAACCAGTTTTCGTTGCAAGTTTTTGTTTAGATCTACATCATATATTTTTTCCAAAATTTTCACTTTCTTAGTTCAAAAGTTAGATAGGGGGGGGACGCCCATTTTACCACTTTGAAAGTGTCTATATCTCAAACCATAGACTTTTAGAAAAAATGGTTTTAGAAACCTCAACATCATTTTAAAAGACCTATCCATAGACACCCCACACGCATAGGTTTGAGTAAAAATTTTTTTTTAGGTTTTAGTTTCATGTATGGGAGCCCCCCTTTAAATATTATTTTTTCTAACTTTTTGTATCTGAATCAGAAAGCGGTGAATAAGATACACCTACCTACCAAGTTTCAGCTATGTGATGCTTATAGTTTCAGAATAAAGTGGCTGTGACATACGGACGGACAGACAGACAGACAGACAGACAGACAGACAGACAGACAGACAGACTTGACGAAACTATAAGGGTTCCGTTTTTTGCCATTCGGCTACGGAACCCTAAAAAGCAGTCCCCTACCAAACAACGGAGGGTTAGCAGAATATAGTGGGGAGTCTGGTGGGATGGGCTTCTCTGATAAAAGTTACAATATTTAGCGACGATCCTGCGCCATGGCGTGTAAACGCCGTCATTAAATAAGCGTTCCCCTGGCAGAAGGCTGAAGATATACCATATCAGGAGCTCTATTTTTGAATCATAGCTTGGATATGGCGTGTGATTTTCGT
Organism: Pyrausta aurata; assembly: GCA_963584085.1. Taxonomy (NCBI): domain Eukaryota; kingdom Metazoa; phylum Arthropoda; class Insecta; order Lepidoptera; family Crambidae; genus Pyrausta; species Pyrausta aurata. Next base: position 3,561,794 of record OY757281.1, read on the forward strand.
TCGCAAACACATTAAAAATCAACGGAAATCACTCAAAATCTAGACGTAAGTACTCACAAAATTGAGCAATGACTTTTCAAATCCTTTTTGTGTAGATTACAACTGGTTTTCAATCTAAAATTCGACTTTAATCATTGAATATCACTCGCCATCTTGACGCGAGTAATTCAAAAATAGGGCTCCAGGAGCTCTATTTTTGAATCATAGCTTGGATATGGCGTGTGATTATCGTTCGAAAAATAATATAAAATCAACGAAAATCTCGCAAAATATAGACTTGAGTACACACAGAATTGGACTTTAATGATGAATAATCTTATAATGCTGGTATATTAACTGCTTTGTCTAATCGAATTGGTGATGTTTTTATTTTAATAGTAATTGGTTGAATAATAAATTATAATCCGAATCTATTCAAAGTCAGAGTGAACAGGCTTCTTCTGGGCGAGCTCGTTCCATCTTCGACTCCGTCTTAGTCGCACTTGGCTTGGTCTGAAGTCAAGAGCAAACCCATACTAAATAAAATAAATAATACCATCCCACACGCCCATCTTGACGCGAGCGATCCAATAATAGGGCTCCAGAAAAGGCATATGACTGGGCATAAAGAGGCGGAAAGCCTCCTGTTCTTAAACTGCGGAGTGGAACTCTCGTCCTTAATTCGGAGTTTTGGAAAAACTCCACTTACAACAGCCTAGCCGACGAAAACAATTTGAGAATCTCTGCACTTTGAGGCAGTCAAAGATTTTATAGAAAATAAAAAGTAACAATACCATAACAAACGCCAAATCCAAGAGCAAACAGAAAGAATCCAAATCGCGCCATTTTGAGTAATGTTTAATATCGAATAGTTAATAACAGTTTTAAGTAATTTCTAATTCATGATAGTGTATCTTATCGCGGATCATCTCGTGTAATCCTATGTTATTAGATAAAATAAAATTAAACACGAACCAGTGTTTGAAAAGGCGCAAATATGCAGCTATCTCTGATGATAACTACATATTTGTGCCTTTTGGCGTCGAAACCATGGGTACTTGGGGCCCTTGTGCAGTTATACACGTTCCCTTTTATAGGATCTTCGCCAAAGGTTGACTGAGTCAACTGGTGACCAAAAGGCTGGCAGCTATCTCGGACAGCGGATTAGTTTAGCAACCCAGATGTTCCGGAAAAATTCTGTCTTAGACACATAAGGTACTATGTGCCAAACATGAACAAAACGTGTTTGTTTAAAATTAGTTATTAACTTAGTAAAAGATTTTTTCAAAAGTTCAATTTTGTAATAAAAGGGTTGATAAATTTATTAAGAACATAGAAAAGTATATATTTTTTACTAATTTTAAATGCAAACATGTAAAACTGATAAATAGTCAGCTCCTTGATATAACTACAAGTCGTTTCTAATAACTGAGGTGTGTCTTTTACGGAACAGTAGGAACAACTGGGCCTGCCAGCATTTTGGGCACCATTCTATATGGCAGCGGTGGGTAGGGGTGATATTTTTTATATTTTATACATTTATTTACTTCTTTTTTGTTATTCTGTATATATGATATTTAGCTAGGTACATAATGTGTTTGTATATCAGAAGAATTAAGATTACTGAACCATCTTTAAAGTGCTATTGCCTTACCAACACGAAACGTTATGATAAATCATTTCCTTCAGAGAAGTTCTCGCTAGGAAAGAGTAGCGTGTCCACTGGCAAGATGGACAGAACTTGTAAAGATCGCAGGATCACACTGGATGCAGACCACTTGCCACCGGTCGCTGTGGAAACCCGTAGGCCTATGTTCAACAGTGGACTTCCTTAGGCTGAAAGTGATGATTATGATGAGGAATAATAATAGTTAAAGTAATTATAAGTAATTATACGTGTGCAGAATGCATAGATGGGCCCAAGTCGTTACGCGATGGATACCACAAGATGGCTACCGACGAAGAGGTAGACCCAAAAAGAGGTGGTGTGACGACTTGACCAGCTTTGCGGGAGATTGGTTGTCATTGGCTGCTGACAGAGACCAATGGAAGGTGTTGGGGGAGACCTTTGCCCAGCAGTGGGATGAAATAGGTTAAAAAAATTGGAGGAAGATGTAAGGAATCAGCTGGACGGAAAACAAACGAATTAAGTCTTGAACATGATAAAGGAAAAGAGAAAACTAATGGGAACAATTGAAAGTAGAAGAGGCCGAATGTTGGGACACTTGATACGACACGACGACTTCATCGGAACCATGATAGAGGGGAGAATAGAAGGAACAAGGAAGAAAGGAAGACCAAGAAAAAGTTAAATGCATCAAATAAAGCAAAAGTTAATGTTGCATCGCATCAAGAGGTCAAGAAAATGGCGGAAGAGCGTAAAGACTAAAAAAACTCACCGACAAGAGGTTAGCTCTTAAATTTGATGATGAATTTATTGTCACGGATGTATACCTGAGTTTTTCTGTTCAGAAATTCTCAGGGAAGCTTGGAGTTTGGAAGTTGACGGTGTTTCACCCCCGTGCCTCGGAAAGCACGTAAAGCCGTTGGTCCTGCGCCTGATCTCTCGCTGGGCGTGTCAGATTGCTGTCCCTGTGCACTATGCACCTGTGTTTGCGCACACACTTGTGCACTATAATATGTCCCGCGCAGTCGGTTAGTCGTTGTGACTGGCCACCGTAGTCGAAATCGGCTAGGGGGACTATTATTGTCACGGATTTCAATACACCCTGTATATGTATTATATTTATCAATGACCTGTTTGGTTACGCATTTGAATTTCATCATACGAACGAATAAACCGTGACTGTGTGTTCTATAAACAAGTAATAAAACACAACAAAACGAAATGTTACTCCAAGGTAACTTTTACCGTACAAAATATGATAAAAAATATCATTTTTCTTGTATTGGGTAAGAAGTTTTTATATATTTGGATTTGTCAGTATAATTAATGATGATTTTTGTATCTTTCTAAATTTAGTTTTTAAAAAAAGTTGTTGCTTAAATGTTATTGTCTGCATTTCTGCTGATTTTTTTGCACCATCGAATTGTACAAAATATCTGTAACATCAAATGTTATTCTCCATATAAGGCAGAAAATAAATCAAATCAAAAACTAACAAAAAAGCAATACATACTCTTATGAAATTTTGCACTTTAACGATATACAGGTCGAATTAATTACCTCTTTTTTTGAAGTCGGTAATAATGGCCATTCGTCCAACCAGTTTTTGGAATAATTCAAATACTAAAGAAACTATTGCGACGTATCATCATCATTATTATTAGCCAAATGACCGCTAAACATAGTCCTTCCCCAAGGTATTCAACAGCAACCAGTTCTCAACGCATTATTATAATGTAGCGGTCCCCCACAACAGCGTCAGCGCACTTTTAGTGTAGTTCAGTGAGATGTTTTACAGCTCTAACTTTACTTGTTAAATAAGCTAACACAAAAAGAATTTCCCAAATCGGTCCAGTAGTTCCTGAGATTAATGCGTTTAAACAAGCAAACAGACTCTTCAGGTAAATGTAAATAAATATGCGCCTGACAACACACCTATTGTCTGGATTCGTGGTAAGGAATTTGCTTCATTGTGTTACGTAGTACCAGACAACGATTATGACGGGGGCGTCTCCCATAAATACTGAAATACATATAACATCCATGACTTAGGTACAAATGTTCGTGATCATCACACAAACATTTGCCCCTTGCGGGATTCGAACCCTCGACGGCCGGCGTAATAGTCAGGAGCGCTAACCAATACACCAAACGTGTCGTCAAACGTAGTATGAACAGCTATATTTCTTTTTCAGTCACAGTAACAGTTCACAATGAAGCAAGGACATTCAGAACAAATGAAGATCATGAGCTAGTTCAAGAGAAATGGAACAGACAAGAACTAGCAAGAATCGTCAGAGTTTTAAATGGGAATGACGACACGGAGAAGAGAAGCCAAAATGATTTAGGTAACACATTTACGTCATCATCATTATTAGCCGTAAGCCTATTATAAATTGTACTTGTTTCAGACAAGGAATCGAACCCTGTGTCTTACGCTGCCCGGGTGCATGCCTATACCACCCGGCCACTGACACATTGGCAAGCCTGTTGAATTTTGCAAGTGTTTTCTTCATCGTGTAGGCTAAAAATGCCACCGCATGCGCCCGGATAGCGTAACACAATTTTGATTTATTGTATTAACACGTTCCGGGACACTACTCCAGACACAATAGATGTTTTATTGTTTTCACGCCTGTAGGCGGGCACTGTCTCGGAACGTGTTAAGTTTGTATTAAGTCAACTAGCCTATTTCAATTTTCTTATTTTCTGCTGCATTAAATAAACTTTTAACTAACGTAGCTATATCTTTATTAAATCTTAAAAAATATTTTTTAAGCTTCATTCAAGAATTCTTCTCAATCAATAAATACCCGAAAACACATTATTGCGAAACCTCTTATGCCGTTACCTGGCTTTTACGATTTTGAAAGTTTATACTTAGATTCTTTTGTACATTCCAGCAGGCAACAGATACTATATAAACCCAAAGAAGCTGGTTAAAGTTCTGGAGACGAAATACGCGAATCGGTTCAGCAATACGGGCCCAACGATAAGATTTCACTACATAAAGAACCCACAAGTTTTGGAAGAGTTTGTCAAGAATTTGAGGAAAGAGTAAGTAACCAAAATTTACCATAATATCCTAGGTACTATCCATATCAACTTTTGAAAGTCCCGCAAATTGATTATGCGTTGGAACCTTGTCAAATTTAGAACCTCGAAATCGCTTTCGCAATTAAAAAGAAACACCCAAATATCTAGTAATAAATATATATTTAAACATTGATTTAAACTGTCAATAAGGATTAGGACATCGAAAGAAATAACAACGAGAATATTAACAAAATGGCCGCCAGCCGCGTTAGCAATTTGCAGCGCTTTATAATCGTGAAAATCGGGAGACAATATACTAATATTACAAGGCTGGATAGTTTGTTTGGTTGTTCGAACGCGCTAACCTTCGGAACTACTGAATTGATTAAAAAACATATTTTGGGGTGGATTGCTTATTTATCGGGGAATGTTTTAGTTCTTAAGCTGCCTATTCACTTGGAAATATATATTAATATACCGAGATATACTCGATATTGCTCACCATAGTTTACAATGGAACCCATCTTACTGAAAAATATTATATTTTATATTCCGAGCTATAATCTGTTTTGGAGCGATTCGAGAAAGATATATATTTTCCGCCCCCCGCGGTGGTGGACAATCCCATACAAAACTAAGAAAATATATATCCCATAGTATGAACGGGTGAAAGATATATCTCAGGATATAAAATATATCGTAATATATTATATTAATCTATACTAATATTATAAAGCTGAAGAGTTTGTTTGTTTGTTTGTTTGTTTGTTTGTTTGTTTGTTTGAACGCGCTAATCTCCGAAACTACTGGTTCGAATTGAATAATTCTTTTTGTGTTGGATAGTCCAGTTATCGAGGAAGGCTATAGGCTATATTACATCACGCTACGACCAATAGGAGCAAAGATATAGTGGTAAATGTGTAAAAAACGGGAGAAAGAAGTCACTATTCCACGCGGACGAAGTCGCGGGCAAAAGCTAGTATATTATATCCCACAGTCAAAAGGCAGCTTCAGAATATAAAACATCACGCTGCGACGGGAGGAGAGGTATCAAACTCTAAACACAGCCCGGTCACTCGGAAGAAACTTTTCATTTTGGCCATACATTGACAGACGGCGTGTTGCACAGACGCTGCGTTTGTGTGCGTGCTATAAGGGTTGACAAAGTCCGTTACACCGCACCGGTCATAGCTATTTTCACAAATCAATTTAATATAAATAGATACCTAAACAATGTAAATAATTTACTTTAATTTAGTAAACAACGTAACGAGTACTAATTTTCGTAATGTCATCTTCGTGGTAAAGTGGAAAAATAAAAAGATAGAATCTACCTTAGCAACACCTGATTTCACTAATCACATAAATAATACAATTATAATTAATTATCTAACTACACATAATTTTTTAGAATGTTACCTTTACCTAACGTTTTTAAAGTTGTTTACTGTAACTGAATAGTTAGAATAGGATATAGTTGCATATTTTGTATGAAGTTACTTCCCACCTCTCATCTTTTGGGAAACGAAAAAAGCTCCTATCAGAGTCCTTTCTCGAGAAAGAAAGACACCCGTACACTGCACAGTACTTAGGCATCTCTCGTACACAAAACTTTGTACTTCCGCTAACGCCGCAAACATGTGCATGCCATGCCCGTTAGGCGGTCCCCTAATGAGAACCCTAATTCCGGCGCGATAGTGAGGTAAGTCAGACTAGGGAGGGGAGGTGAGTGTCCGTTCTGTATGTAGTACTATTATATATTCTGTGCTCTAAACGCGCAGGCGCAGTCGCGGGGGACGCTAGTAATTTAATAAAATTACAACTTACCTACCTCGAAATTAAAACCTCGCCTACGGGTCAAAGGGGTGCGGGGGGAGACGAGAGCGCAGTTAGTGAGCGGCGCGGGCGGGTGTTTCCGCGCCGCCCGCACCCCGCGCGCGACCTGCTATCGTCTCCCCGCATGCCCCTGTACCCCGCAGACGAAGTCTCATCAATGAAGCGGTTTTCCATACCCAAATAAATCAGCTTGTTCTTTACTACTACATGTTTTTGCGTTTATTATATTGAATCCGAAATTGCAAACAAACCGCGTCCTCATACTTGTTATAACAAGTAATATCGTAGAATAATATAATTTCATTCATGAAGGCTCGACGCTAGCTAAAAATAAGTTGCTAAATAAATAATACCTTTGCTTAAACCAACTGTTAAAATAATGAAATTGACGTTATTAGCTGTCTGCTTCATATAATATAATATAATAGCGTAGGTGACCAAATTTCATTTCAGTAATTATGAGTAACTAGCGGCCCGCCAGCGACTTCGTACGCGCGTAATAGTTTTACTCCGTTTGGTTCCCATAGATAGATCGTAGCGAAAATATTTATAAGCCTATACGCATTAAACTACTTCTATAGCCTTCCCTCATAAATTAGCTGTCTAACAATGTAGCTAACATATTTTATAACCGGACCAATAGTTCCTGTTATTAGCGCGTTCAAACAAACAAACAAAAACATCCAGTTTTTAAATATATATGTAAAAATGCGTAAAGATAAATGTTATATTTTATAAACACACAACACGCAGCCCGTTTTTTAATCTGGACAAACTTACACGGGGATAATATCTTTTTATTTTACAACGAAATGGAAATACTTACTGCGCCTATCGTCAATCGTATATTTCTTTCGAGAGCTAATGAAAAAACCAGGCTATACTCCGTGCGCTTACACAGCATCACGCCACATACAGGCTTTGGGAGAAGCAAATTCCTTCAAGTCTTCTCCCGCTACCTTAAGAGCTTGAACTTGAGCTTTGTTTATTGTAGTCATAGCGAATACGCCTCCTTCTTGAATTCAAATCGTGAATTCAAAGGGTTAATTTTATGTAGGGATCTACCCCATCATCATCATCATCAATACCCAAAAGCCGTCCACTGCTAAACATAGGCCCCCACGAAAAGTTTGCAAAAAAAAGATTGGACACCCTTCGACCACAGAAACAGCGTTGAATGTCCACCGACAATATGAACAGACGACCTTGCAATCTACACTGTACTCAGACCGCTTGATACCTACCCTGTTTAAACACAAAAAACATATTATTTACTGTTTTAAGGAATAAAATCTCTTCTCAAGCATTTTCTCAAGAGCAACATCAATAACAAACATGTGTCAAAACATTGTGTCTCAGACATGTCAAATGATTGTCAAAAATGATATACAAAATACTTTAGCACTAAAGAGTTTTGATATCAACTTCGAAGAAAATCACCCCCAGAATAACTTTGTCACCCTTTTTCACCCCCTTAGGAGATTAATTGCAATAAAATATAAAATAAATCTTCCGTCAATTTTGTAAAAGAATGTGTATGCAAAATTTGAAGTAGATTGGACCAAGGGATCACGTTGTTCCATACAAACTTTGCACCCCTTTTTGACCCCCTTAGGGGTAGAATTTCGAAAAATCCTTTCTTATCGGATCCCTACGTCATACAAAGAACACACCCTACCAGTTTCAGGTTTCTACGATCAGCGGTTTAGGCTGTACGTTGATCCATCAGTCAGTCAGTCAGTCGTTCAGGACAAAGCATTTTATAGGTATAGATAATAGACTCGTTTTCACTAAGAACAAATCACAATGTTCAGCTTATCTAAACTGAAATGACGCGCCCCACTATTGCATTATGCGTTAATGAACTATATAGACTTTTTAGTGTATTTTGTTTTTAAGTCGGTTTTTACTTTTTTTAATAAAAAAAATGCAAATTTTAAGGGGTAGTATTTAAACGAGCGACTGTAAATTAATGTTTTAAGTGTCAAAAATACTTAATTTGGGTAATAGAATTACTAAGTGAGCGACTGAGTGCAAGTGACGAGAAATCAACAGATCAGCAACTAACAAAGAATAATTTGAGTTACTATAAATACAAAATGAGATGCTTCATAATATATGAGCGACCCAATTTTTGATTGAGTGTCAACATTACGTCCTGCATTTTTTTCAATATTTAGCAAATGGATTTTACAACCTGAGCGGTATTTAATCTTATATGAAGTGTTTCCAATGCAAAAACTGCTTTGAAAAATACTAATCGAAGTAGCGTATTATGAGGCCACATTAAAATAAAAAAATCATCTTATGAAATTACTATTTGAAGATACACTAAATATTCTTATAGGTAATTAAATTAAACAATGTATTACGAAAAAGTAATAATAATCAATTTGCGTTTACTTAAATCAAATAATAATAAACCGGCCAAGTGCGAGTCGGATTCGCGCACGAAGGGTTCCGTATATACTATGTATGTAAGCATTTAAATTGTGCAAAAATTTACATGACAATTATTTTGCTTATTTTATGTATGTTTACTCAGGTATATAAAAAAAAATATTTCTCAAAATCTTATTTTATCATTTTGTCGAGGAGTTAAAATTACAGTTTTCTAACAGCTAGCTCTGTGCTGAACCGCGGATAGTCGGACATGGCGAGACTATAAGGGTTCCGTTGGACTACGAAGCCCTAAAAAAAGACGCTTCAGTCAATAAAAAAAGTGTTTTTCTTATCAATACTATATGGAACATTAATTGGTATGAAGGTTGAGGAGCTCTACTACTCATCGTCACTAGTAGATAAGTGCTAGCCCGGCCTCGTTTTTATTTTTGTCCAATGGGTATCATTTTTAGGGTTCCGTAGCCGAATGGCAAAAAACGGAACCCTTATAGTTTCGTCAAGTCTGTCTGTCTGTCTGTCTGTCTGTCTGTCTGTCTGTCTGTCTGTCTGTCCGTCCGTATGTCACAGCCACTTTATTCTGAAACTATAAGCATCACATAGCTGAAACTTGGTAGGTAGGTGTATTTTGTTCACCGCTTTCCGATTCAGATACAAAAAGTAAGAAAAAATAATATTTAAGGGGGGGCTCCCATACATGAAACTAAAACCTAAAAAAATTTTTTTACTCAAACCTATGCGTGTGGGGTGTCTATGGATAGGTCTTTTAAAATGATGTTGAGGTTTCTATAACTATTTTTCTAAAAGTGTAAGGTTTGAGATATAGACGCTTTCAAAGTGGTAAAATGGGCGTCCCCCCCCATCTAACTTTTGAACTAAGAAAGTGAAAATTATGAAAAAAATATATGATGTAGATCTCAACAAAAACTTGCAACGAAAATTGGTTTGAAGGAGATCGAACCAGTATTTTTTGAGATATTGCACATTTTTATCAACCGCAAATATAACTTTGTAATATATTGTGATGTTTTCGTTAAGTGAAAGTAAGTGGACCCTAAATTCAGTTAAGGGTGGCACGGAACCCTCAGTGCGCGGGTCCGACACGCACTTAACCGGTTTTGCTACCAGTGGTGGTGTTGTTAATAATAATCATTTTATAGTTTGCATAAAAATATAAAACATAAGACCTCAAATAGAATATCAGTAACCAATAATCATTAATACAGCAGCTCACAAACTTTGCTCAGAGTGAACTTTTTTGTAGTTCGTTATGTAAAACCTCAATTGGAAAAATCGAAAATATCTTAATATTAAAGCTGCCCCCTCTGTATTTCTAGTCGCTCAGTTAGCAATTTAGTCGCCCGGATAGTATTTTTATATCTGAAATGGATTTAACAAAGCCCACTTGTTGTAAGCTCGTTCTGGATTTTATTATTAATCAATATTCGTTGTTAGTTTAGTTAATTATTCGCTTACTCAAATTCATACCGCTCAAGTGATTAAAACAGTATGTCATCATCAGTCGCCAAGTTATTTTTTATTCGCTCGTTTTATTATTCCCCAATTTTAAGTGATTATAATGAAGGGAAGAAGGTTTCACCTTTTGACTCTATTCTTTAATAAACTACAAATTACCTCACAAAGTTCCGGCGTCATTATTACTGAACTCCTGAGCGTTAAAAGGAGTTCCACCACTCAGCTCCACAAAATTGACTATCAGACGTAAAGGCATGTTAGCATTAAGTTACTAGTACAAAACCACTATACGCGTCTTTTAGATTTGAGGGTTTCCGATTACACCAAGATCCCATCATCAAATCCGAATTTGGCCACAACTAGAAAATAGTTCAAATCGGTCTACAAATGAAATTAGAAGTGTGTAACTCCGGAGTGACTCGAATGGAAAGAGTGATTCCCTGCCAAAGAATTGAATACTAAACAACTCCCAAGCTTGCCACACACATCTTTGATTCCACACGTCCCATTATCCCAACTCAACCTTAACTCAATAGTTATAAGGATTGATTTAAGAATGATTCAAAAAGATGTGAACTGAGACGGCAAGTGCAATGTCTAAAAGAACGAAAAGAGATAAAAGGTGACGCTATGACGCATGCGTATTGAGTCCGTACGACTCTATGACTGTTTACTTGGTACAGGAAAATGACCATTATATATATAACGTTAAAGCATAAAATCGAAAAAAATACTCGGATGAATTTTGTTTGTGTACAACTTAACGTAGTACTGTTTAGTTGTGCAAATTCATATCTTCATGTATGAGTTATTTTGTATTTACGCGCGAGATTCACGGATGTGTTTGGGAGTTGAAGAGTTGAAGGAGTGAAGTAGTTCTTTTGAAGGAAAGAGTTATAATTCCTTAATCCGGGAAAAGATGTGTTCTGCACATCTATGATGAAAATGGCTGAGATATGAGGTACATAAAAAAAACCGGCCAAGTGCGTGTCGGACCCGCGCACTGAGGGTTCCGTGCCAACTTTAACTGGATTAGGGATTTTTACTTCCACTTAGCCAAAATACCACAATATTTTGTTGACCGCAAATATAACATTGTTTTTCATAGTATTTGTATGAAGAACAAAGTTATGTTTGCGGTTGTTGAAGATGTGCTATATCTCAAAAATTGCTAGTTCGATTTCGCTCAAACCAATTTTCGTTGAAAGCTTTTGTTAAGGTCTACATTACGTATTTTTTCAAAATTTACATTTGCTTAGTTTAAAAGTTAGATGGGGGGGGGCGCCCATTTTACGACTTTGGAAGCGACTATCCCTCAAACGTGACACCTTTAGAGAAAATGGTTTTAGAAACCTCCATGTCATTTTAAAAGACCTATCCATAGACACCCCACACGCATAGGTTTGACCAAAAAAATATTTTTAGCTTTTAGTTTCATGTATGGGAGCCCCCCCTTAAATATTATTATTTTTTATTTTTAATATCAAATCAAAAAGCGGTTAACAGAATACATCTATCTACCAAGTTTCAACTGTGTAATGCTAATAGTTTTAGAATAAAGTGGCTGTGACATACGGACGGACAGACAGACAGACAGACTTGACGAAACTATAAGGGTTCCGTTTTTGCCATTCGGCTACGGAACCCTAAAAACGTACAGTCGAATAGGCTAGTTTTCACCAAGAACAAATCACAATGTTGGTTGTTTCTAGTGATTAATTATCATATAGAGATAACAAAAAAACAATTCATTTATTATGAATATTAATAAAGATTATAATTATTTTCAAGAATTAAGTTTGTCCAAAACATTGGATGGGGATATGACGTTACACCTTGTACGATGGCGGAGTTTTTCTGCTGCTATTGACAACTCTCCATAGTATTTTGCTGTCAAAAAGACTTTCGACTTAAGAAGTGACGTCATTTAGGACGCCATGACAGTTCAAGCGTTTTTGAGGCCCCATCAAATTTATCTAAAATCAAGTAAATGTTGAATATTATTAAGAATAACAATTTTGATCGACATGTTTATTAATGTAAAGTAGTATCCAGTTTTTTAAATTTGGTCAACTAGCCTTTTGATAGAGTATGGTGGAGTATGGCTCATACTACCTCACATTTGAGGTAATGCCTTTGCCCAGCAGTGGGATGCTTACAGGCTATTCTTAACTTTTAGCCTTTTGATAACCTCCTTCTTTTAGAAAGTCGGTTAAAAATGCGTTGACGCTGCAACATGACATCGGTTACCAACTTGTGGTTTCACTACTGCTTCGTAGTTGGCTAATACCTCACTCGGCAGGGTCCACTGAAAACCAGCGTCAGGTCCTCAAGAGGACCTGGCTTATGCTGAGTGAGGTCCTATTGGTTCGGACGTCACCGACACACATACGCACTGCTTGGCTGGCAATTGAGTAGTAACTATCTGTTGCATTTTTATGTATAGTTTGTCTGTTTGTGTATGTGTGTGTTTGTGATGTCCTTAATCAATAAACGCTTTTCTTTCTTTCTTTCTTTCTTTCTAATATCTCGGTTGAAATGTGGCAGTCGTAGTCAGAATTTAGCAGAAAATTCGTCTTACTAAAAACATATGTTATTTCTTTCTAGCAGCATAAAGTTCCCGGCAGGACTCCCTTTGTATGCGTAAGTATATTTTTATTTCGACGACGCGTTTGGTGTATTGGTTAGCGCTCCTGACTATTACGCAGGCCGTCGCGGGTTCAAATCCCGCAAGGGGCAAATGTTTGTGTGATCAGCACGAACATTTGTACCTAAGTCATGGATGTTATATGTATTTAAGTATTTATGGGAGACGCCCCCGTCATAATCGTTGTCAGGTACTTCGTAACACAAGGAAGAAAATTCCTTACCACGAAACCAGACAATTATTGTTGTGTTGTCTGGCGCATATTTATTATTATTTAAAACACTATGCAAAAATCAATCCGTAATGAGTAGTATTCGCGTAAACTTCAGAACCAAATATACAGGATGTGGCCTGTAATAGGAGCGAAAAATTTAATCAATGATTCTACAGAGTATACGTAGTTACCTTGACCTGGTCATAGTACTTGAATAAAATAATTTAGTAAATTTGTAAATTCATTAATGTTGTGTGCAATAAAGAGTTGTCTATCTATCTTCTCCAAAATGCTTTAACTCGGAGATATAGTAATCTAAAGTTGTAATCCCTAATCAATGTAATGTATATCAAAATCTCTAACTTTGTAGTAAACTAGCGGCCCGCCCGCGACTTCGTACGCGCGTTTTAGTTTAACTCCGTTCCCATAGATCGTAGCGAAAAATTATAAGCCTATACCTATACGCATTAAACTACTTCTATAGCCTTCCCTGATAAATTAGCTATCTATCATATTCTATACCCTTACCAATAGTTCCTGTGATTAGCGCCTTTAAACAAAAAAACTAAAACATCCAGTTTTAAAATATATACATAGAAATGCGTACAGATAAATGTTATATTCGACGACGCGTTTGGTGTATTGGCTAGCGCTCCTGACTATTACGCTGGCCGTCGAGGGTTCGAATCCCGCAAGGGGCCAATGTTTGTGTGATGAGAGGACATTTGTTCCTAAATCATGGATGTTATATGTATTTAAGTATTTATGGGAGACGCACCCGTCATAATCGTTGTCTGGTACTTCGTAACACAAGGAAGATAATTCCTTACCACGTGTACCAGACCATTGGTGTGTTGTCTGGCGCATATTTATTTATTTATTATATTTTATGTAAACTCAACACGCAGCCCGGTCTTTAATGGTCAAACTTACACGGGGATATTATCTTTTTATTTTACAACGAAATAGAAATACTTCCTACGCCCTTTCGTTAATCGTATATTTCTTTCGGGTACTAATAAGACCAGGCTACTCTCTGCGCTTACACAGCATCATGCCACATACAGGCTGTGGGAAAGGCGAATTCCCTCAAGTCTTCTCCCGCTACCTTTAAAGAGTTTGAACTTGAGCTTTGTTTATGGTTATAGCGGATACTCTACTTTCTTGAATTCAAATCGTAAATTCAAAGGGACAATTCTATGTACATATCTACGCCATCATCATCATCAACACCCAAAAGCCGTCCACTGCTAAACATAGGCCCCCCACGAAAAGTTTGCAGAAGAGTTGCAGATTGGACCTTTCGACCACAGGAGCAGCGTAGAATGTCCACGATGTCCACCGACAATATGAACCACTGATCATGTAATCTTTTTATATGAACAAACGATCTGCCATCTACACTGGACACAGACAGACCGCTTGATACCTACCCTGTTTAAACACAAAACAATATCATTTACTATTCTAAGGAATAAAATCTTTTCTCGAGAGCAACATCAATAACAAACATGTGTCAAAACATTCTGTCTCAGATATGTCAAAATATGATTGTCAAAAATGAAATATTTTTTATTTCAATCATAAGCACCAAGAAGTATTGATATCAATTTTGTTGCAAATCATCCCCAAAATAACTTTCTACCCCTTTTTAACCCCGTTACAAGATAAATTTCAATAAAATTTGATACACATTTTTCTTTAATTTTTTTAAAGTATGTTTATGCAAAATTTGAAGTAGATTGGACCAAGGGATCTGGTTGTCCCATACAAACTTTGCACCCCTTTTTGACCCCCTTAGGGGTGGAATTTCTGAAAATCCGTTCTTATCGGATCCCTTCGTCACACAAAGAACACACCCTCCCAGTTTCAGGTCTCTACAATCAGCGGTTAAGGCTGTGCGTTGATCCATCAGTCAGTCAGTCAGTCATTCAGGACAAAGCATTTTATTGGTATAGATGACAATGTCAAGTTCTATGACTGGACTCATTTGTTACTGTTTGCAAACAACAAACAACATACATTGTTGGTTCAATATATTTTGTTAGAAAATAACAATTATTTTATTTTTCATTATAAACTAGCGGCCCGCCAGCAACTTCGTACGCGCGTTTTAGTTTTACTCCGTTCCCATAGATCGTAGCAAAAATATTTTTAAGCCTCTAAGCATTAGACTACTTAAATAGCCTTCCCCGATAAATTCACTATTTAACAATATATCTAGCATATTTTATAACCGGACTAATAGTTCCTGTGATTAGCGCCTTCAACCAAACAAACAATAACATCAGTTTTTAAATATATATAGACAAATGTTATATTTTGTGTAGACCTAACACGTAGCCCGGTCTTTAATCTGGTCAAACTTACACGGGGATATTATATTTTTATTTTACAACGTAATGGAAATACTTTACGCCTTTCGTCAATCATATATTTCTTTCGGGTGCTAAAAAGACCAGGCTACTCTGTGCGCTTACACAGCATCGTGCCACATAACATATAGGCTGTGGGAGAAGCAAATTCCCTCAAGTCTTCTCCAGCTACCATAAGAGTTTGAACTTGAGCTTTGTTTGAATTCAAAGGGAAAATTATATGTAGGGATCTACCCCATCATCATCATCAATACCCAAGGCCGTCCACTGCTTAACATAGGCCCCCACGAAAAATTTGCAGAAAAATTCCAGATTGGACACCCATCGACCGCAGGAACAGCGTAGAATATCCACCAACAATATGAACAAACGATCTGCATACTACACTGGACACATACCGCTTGATGCCTACCCTGTTTCAACCTTTGATTAAAGTTTTTACTTTAATCAAAGGTTTCAACACAAATAATATTCTTTACTATTTTAAGGAATAAAATCTCTTCTCGAGAGCAAAATTAATAACAAACATGTGTCAAAACATTGTGTCTCAGATATGTCAAATGATTGTCAAAAATTAAATAAAAGTTATTTTCAGCATAAGCAATAAAGAGTATTTATATTAACTTCATAGCAAATCATCCCCAAAATAACTTTCTACCCCTTTTTAACCCTGTTACAAGATAAATTTCAATAAAGTTTGATACACATTTTTTATTAATATTTTTAAAGAATGTTTATGCAAAATTTGAAGTAGATTGGACCAAGGGATCACGTTGTCCCATACAAACTTTGCACCCCTTTTTGACCCCCTTAGGGGTAGAATTTCGGAAAATCCTTTCTTATCGGATCCCTTCGTCATACAAAGAATACACCCTCCCAGTTTCAGGTCTCTACGATCAGCGGTTTAGGCTGTGCGTTGATCCGTCAGTCATTCAGGACAAAGCCTTTTATATGTATAGATTAAAACCATTTAGTTTAGACCTAATTACTGGTCACTTAAAGGGCGTATATTTTAATTTTTTGCTCCTATTACAGGCCACACAGGTATATGCTGTTTTTATTTTAAAAAAAGTAATGTTAAGTTTGGAAAATAGCGTTCTCATCTCTAAAAAAAATTCTATGTATTAAGTAGTTATAAGACTTCTCGAAAAACTATAAAATATTCTTATTTCCAGGAACCGCACACAGAATCTACGTCGTGACCAAGCTCTTTATGTGGAAGCAAGAAGGTAAGAACTAGAGTTCTACTATGGTATAGTTATTAGATATTTTAGCCTGTAAGCATCCCACTGCTGGGCAAAGACCGTACCTCAAGTATTAGGTAGTATGAGCCACACTCCATCACGCGGGCTCAGTGCGGATTGGCGGAGGGGTGTTTGCAAGGCAAGCGACCAACTTTGCTGTCAGATGGTGTCCAGCCGCCCACGAGCCTCTGACTAGACTTTGCGGCTAATATCAACCGTAATTAGCCAACTGCTTAACGTGCCTTCCGAAGCACGGAGATGCTCGTGATATACGTCAATTATATGATCGGAATGGTCACCCATCCAAACACGACCGCGCCGTAATTTGACTAACTTCGGTATCACTACAAAGCGCTGCCACCCCTTTGCTAAGAGCACTTCACACATTGGTAGATAAATTAAAATTAAAATAAGGCAATAATATAAAATTTGTTCACAGCATCAGTTCCTCTTCTGAAAGTTCTGATGATAACAGCGACGGTGGCGCCCTCAGGCGATACGACGTGTTCCGAGTCCGTGGTGCGCAGGGTAGTTGGTACCACATCATCGTGATCATGTTCATTTTCATCATTTTCGTCATCATCATCATTTTCATAATCTTCATAATTTACATTATCATCATTAGTTGCAGTTTACTGCAGTTACTTAGTTGATAATGAAATCCTTTTTATTTCCTTTTCACAGTGAATCGGAAGAATTCCGAGGAGATTCAAAACGATTCCTTGGATGACACTCCTCTTAAATTACATAAATCCTTGGAATCCCAAATAACGCCCTTCAAACCGCACCTCGTAGGCTCAAACGAGAGAAAAAACAAGGAAATCGAAACTAAACCCAAACACTTTACCCCCACTTCCAAAAAGCTTAAACTCAAACCTAAAGCTGACCCCAATGAAAAATCAAAACTAGAGTTTTGGAGTGTGGCAGTAATAAAGGAAACAACAAGAGATACCAAGCCTGCATTGCAAAGAAAGAAGGAAGATGACCAAGACAGTTCAACTAGAAGGTATAGAGAATCGAACGAGGAAGGGGATAAATGGAATGTACCTTTAAAAAGCAAGAAGACACCGAAAGATGGTGAAATAACAAACAATAAGCCGAAAAGATTGAGAAAAAGACCTGTGGTTAGAGAAAGAAAGGGTCGGATAGAATTGGGTGGGAGTCTAGAAGAGAATAAAAAGAGAAGACCTAAAAAGTTTGATATCCCAGTAAAGGAAAAAGATGTTCCCAAACCCAGGAAAGTAACACAACCGTGGGAGAATAAGAATACAGAGGCCGATTATGATTGGGATAAAGTAGGAAGAGATTGGGGTAAAGGTAAGTTGAAGTGATCATTATGAATCTTTAGAGCTATGTATAGTACCCTGGAAATCGACAAATGTGATAGATTTTATTCACAAAATTATTTCATAACTAAGCCACACAATCGAGTGTCGCCGATGCGTTGCGCGAAACGTGGTATCTACTCTCTAACTATGGGCCTCATAAAGAAGCTCAAAATCACACAACGAGCGATGGAGAGGGCTATGCTCGGTGTTTCTCTACGAGATCGAATCAGAAACGAGGAGATACGTAGAAAAACTAAGGTAACGGAAATAACCCTGCAAATCAGTAAGCTCAAGTGGCAGTGGGCAGGGCACATAGCGCGTAGAACTGATGGCCGTTGGGGCAGAAAAGTCCTAGATTGGAGACCCTTCGACCAAAGGCGCAGCGTAGGACGTCCACCGACAAGATGGACAGACAACCTTGTAAAGATCGCAGAATCACACTGGATGCAGACCGCTCACGACCGTTCGCTGTGGAAATCGAATGTAGATGGTAGCAAATACGTATCATCATTATCATCGTCATCATTAGCAGTCAAAAGACGTCCACTGCTGAACATAGGCCTCGCCCACGGTTTTCCACAGCGACCGGGTGTGAGCGGTCTGCATCCAGTGTGATCCTGCGATCTTACATTCAAACGAATGTTTAACATTACAGGGAGCGATGAAAACAGACCAAGGGTTGCTAAGAGGTACAAAAAGCAAAGGAACTTCGAAGATGATGAGCCCTACAAGCCTATAGGCAGCTACACGGCAAGGGACTCGGAAAGGCACCGTCCTGTGGCCCGAGGGTCTTTCTTCCCAGGAAGAACGCCGATACCATTCGTCGGGAAACGAATTGTTTATGACGACAGTAAATAAATGATGAGATACATGTTTGATTTTATTTGACGACAAATCTACTATAATATAAATTGCACTTGTGAAAAGCAATCGTGACTTTGTGACAGACGAGGAATTGAACCCCGTGTCTTACGCTATCCGGGCGTATGCCAATACCACTCGGCCACCGTCACATTAACAAGCCTGTTGAATTTTGCAAGTGCTTTTTAACGCGTAGGCTGCGTGACATCATCAATGTTGCGAGATTGCTTTGCTCTTACAATATCTGAAGGAAAATATTTTTACTAATATTTTAACAATCAGTTAAGATGATGAAAGCTAATTTATAGTTTTTTTTTTACAAGTGCAATCTAAATTATTAAGTTTGTATGGTGTCAAAACACTATAAAATCAAAAATGAACTATAAATCTACTATAACTTCGTTAATGCGGGTGCATAGTAAAAGTCTCCCTCCCTAGCCGATTTCGACTACGGTGGCCAGTCACAACGACTAACCGACTGCGCGAGACATAATTATAGTGCACAAGTGTGTGCGCAACAAACACAGGAGCACTCTTTATTCATTTCATTCAATAAAGAGTTATCTATCTATCTACCTCTCTATCGCCCGATGGGACAGCAATCTGACACGATCGAAGAGATAATATCAGGCGCAGGACCAACAGCTTTACAAAACATTGAAATAATTTACGTGTTTTCCGGGGCACGGGTGTAAAACACCGCCAACTTCCAAACTCCGGGCTTCCCTGAGAATTTCTGAACAGCAAAACCCAGGTACATATTTTTGGCCCGACCCGGGGATCGAACACAGGATCTCTGCAGCCGTCGCTTTAAAATACGACCCTCTAACCGCTGTAAGAACACGTAATTTCCGAAATAAAGACCAAATCACTATCTATACGTTCTTTCACACAGAAAAATAAATTAACACTAATACTCATAATCACCGGTAAGACTTTAAAACCCATTTTCAATGAAACTATGGGCGATTCGTCCGCAACGGGCAGTGATCAACGATGCGGATGTGTTTGGATGGGTGACCATTTCGACTGAATAAGTGACAACATATATCACGACAATCTTCGTGCTTCGGAAGTTCGGAGAGTTGCGATGACGGACGGGATACAGCGTATTGCATTGCA
The DNA here is from genome assembly GCA_963584085.1 of Pyrausta aurata. Lineage (NCBI taxonomy): Eukaryota > Metazoa > Arthropoda > Insecta > Lepidoptera > Crambidae > Pyrausta > Pyrausta aurata. The sequence goes on from OY757281.1 coordinate 3,581,939, forward strand.
ATATCATAGTGCGTTGAAATCATTGCGTTGGATCAACGCAACGCAAAGGTGACGACCGCGTGGCTTTGCTCGTTTGCACATAAAACTGGTCAAAGCATAAATGTTAAACATAAAAATGTTACGAGTTGATAAAATATGAATGTGCATAAAAATATTATTTTCCGTTCCACTACAATTTTTTCTCGGCAATGTTCAAAAAAATAATGCATATAAAATGATTAAAATAAGTAGATTGATTGAATCACTTATTTTTTTGATTGGTAAGTTTCAAAAAAATTTTTTAAACAATCATAATCATTATGATAAAAAAAAACTTGCAAATGTTTGTTCGTAGTCTAGTTACAGTTTTTATTTAAATTTTATAAATAACTGCCAGATTAAAAACTAAATTTCAGTACTACTTAGTGGAGGTGGTTGTCGAAAATATGATATAGAAGACGAGTCTATGAAACTTTATGGAGAAGATCTGAAGACAGTTTTAAAAAGATTTAGAAGAACGCCAGATTATTTACATATCTTAAAGGATCAGGTAAGAAGTAAGAATAGGGGCCGTTAAATGTCCCACTGCTGGGCACAAATGGCTCACCTAAAATATGAGGTGGTATGAGCCATACTCCACCACGCGGGCTCAGTGCGGATTGGTAGAAGGGTTTTTGCAAGGCAAGCGACCAACCTTGCTGTCAGATTTTATCAAGCCGACCATAAAGCCTCTGACTTAACGACTAAAATCAGTTGAAGGACTAATATCAACCGATATTCGCCCCCAGGTCCAGGTAAAAATATACCTAGAGCTTATAAATTACGGCAGATAAAGATTGTGTTTCTAAACCTGGAAGACAACTATGGATTCTAGATCCAGAACTAATCAGACATTATTAAATACACCCTTAGGTCAAAAGTGCTCCCAGGAAAGCTGGATAGAAGACCCTGTTAAGATCACAGGATCACACAGGATCCTGGCTGCTCGTTACTGCTTTGGAAAACTATGGTGGAGGCCTATGTTCAGCAGTGGACGTCTTAGCTTAATGAAAATGAGCTGAATCTCAAGAGGTCAAAAATATATTAGATACCAATGTATGAGACATTGATCTAGGACCCTATTTTTTAGGAATCCGTAGCCGAATGGCAAAAAACGGAACCCTTATAAATTCGTCAAGTCTGTCTGTCTGTCCGTCTGTCTGTCTGTCTGTCTGTCTGTCTGTCTGTCTGTCTGTCTGTCCGTCCGTATGTCACAGCCACTTTATTCTGAAACTATAAGCATCACATAGCTGAAACTTGGTAAATAGGTGTATTTTGTTCACCGCTTTCCAATTCAGATACAAAAAGTAAGAAAAAATAATATTTAAGGGGGGGCTCCCATACATGAAACTAAAACCTAAAAAAATTTATTTACTCAAACCTATGCGTGTGGGGTGTCTATGGATAGGTCTTTTAAAATGATGTTGAGGTTTCTAAAACCATTTTTTCTTAAAGTGTAAGGTTTGAGATATAGACGCTTCCAAAGTGGTAAAACTTTTGAACTAAGAAAGTGAAAATTTTGAAAAATATATATGATGTAGATAAACTTGCAAAGAAAATTGGTTTGAAGGAGATCGAACCAGTAGTTTTTGAGATATTGCACATTTTTATCAACCGCAAATATAACTTTGTCTTTCATACAAACACTATGAAAAACAAAGTTATTTTTGCTGTCACAATATATTGTGATGTTTTCGTTAAGTGAAAGTAAGTGGACCCTGAATTCAGTTAAGGGTGGCACGGAACCCTCAGTGCGCGGGTCCGACACGCACTTAACCGGTTTTTAAACACTCGCGTCAATATTACGAGGGATTTTTGTTCGAAAACGAGTTATTTTCTTTGACTTTTTATTCATTTTCGAACGAAACTCATTTGCCATCTTGAAGCGAGTGATTCAAAAATAGAGCTTCTGATCATAAAGTAGCTAATGCACTTGTGTTATGGAAATCAGTTGTTACATAGTGTGGTACCATATTATATATGTTTAGTTTAGCTTTGGTAATGAGTCGGTATCACAACTTAGCAACTTACACCGTGGTCATGTTTGGATGGGTGACGTATATCACGAGCATCTCCCTGCTTCGGAAGGCACGTTTTAACTTGTTAAGCATTTGGTCCCGGCTAATGTCGGTTGATCTTAGTTAATAAGCCTAGTAAGAGGCCCTATGGACGGCTTGATAAAATCTGACAGCAAGGTTGGTCACTTGCCTTGCAAACACCCCTCCGCCAATCCGCACTGAGCCCGCGTGGTGGCGTATGGCTCATACTACCTCTACTTGAGGTAAGGCCTTTTCCTAGCTGTGGGATGCTTACTTACAGGCTAACTTTTATCTCTTTCAGATGGCCGAACTCAAATCCTTCCTAAACGACGTAGGATTGCAAACACTACATTATTATAATGAGAAGTTTACAAAACAAATACAAGATATGTTTAAAGACTCAAAAGAGACGATAGCAGCTGATGGCAGTACAACTGCGGTGGATCCTAGGTGGTAAAATCGTGTATAGACAGTGATACATATTGATTACTTCCAGCGAACTTCGTTTCGCCCCCGGTTCCGTCCCGCTCCGGCCCCGTTTTATAGTTATTATCCTATTCCTGGTTAAGACCCATAAGTCTTTTAATCCCGTGCGCGGTCAAATGGGATAAAATGTATCCTATGTCCATCTGGACAACGATTTCAAAAACAAAATATACTAAAAAGTCTCAAATAAGCCATTGCATTGGCTATCTCAAGCACAATCTTAAGTGTCACCTATCTGGGCACAGACTCAAAAAAGAAATGGTTTGCCTAAAATGGAGTCTTTCAAGAGCTTATTTGAGACTATTTAGTGTATTTTGTTTTTGAAGTCGGTTTTTACTTTTTTATAAAAGTTAATTTTATTTGTTAATTTTTAGTGATTATAGAAGGGGGGAGGGAAAGGGGTTGTACCTTTTGACTCTGTTCTTTTAGAAGCTACAAATTACCTTTCATAAGTTCTGTCCTTATAATCACTGAACTCCTAAGCGTTAAGGAGTTCCACCATCAGCTCAGCTCCACACAGTGTTGACGTAGCAACATGTCAACTTTAAGATTTCAGTACAAAAACACTATACGTGCCTTTAAAATGTGAGGGTTTCCCTCGATTGCCCCAAGATCCCATTATCAGACCTTGACTTGGGGACAATGGGACCAACTAGAAGGTATAACCTCTTAAAAAAAACATAACCTTGATTTAAAAAAAAATATACAGTCGAATTGATAACCTCCTCTTTTTTTGAAGTCGGTTAAAAGAGGTAAGAATGCGCTGTCGCAGTCCCACGCTTTATTGCCGCGGAGGAAGCGAGTGTTTAATACTACTATAATACTCAACGCGGTTCGCGTTGTTGGGTGGCTCCTGTGCCGTTACTTAGCGAAAAAAAAACATTGTTTTTTAATTTAACTTCTCGATTCCATTAATTATAATTTTCCAACAGTTTCCTGCGCAACCAATTCGTGAATTTCCCAAGACTGGGGCTGGGGCCTTCGTTCCGTAATAAAAATTTTGATAAATTAAGGAAAATACCAAGACAAGGGGAAGAAGAAGAACCGAAACAGTACGCTGAGCTTGACAGACACAAACATTTCTTAAGCCCTCTAAGTACGGCTGAAAAAAACATGTTCCGAGAAATGGGATTCGAATACGCCGGGTATGTGACAAACACTTCGAAAAGAACATAAGTAACTTCAAATTCAAATTTAAAATCTTTTTTTCTATTTAGGTCATAAAATGACACTGCAACTAACTAACTTAAAACTAGTAAGTCGTTTATGGGAAATTGTATAAAATTCTTTAATAATATACCACACAATCTTGTCGAATTGCCGGTTGATAAATTTAAGAAACACGTTAAAAACACGCTTATGTCTAAAGGCTATTATAAGGTTCAAGACTATCTAAACGACATGAATGTGTGGTCCGTCCAGCCTGCACCGACTGATGTACTTACCTTTGATGATTTTGATTTTACGGCAGCTAGTGGTGACTGAGTTTGTTCCGGCGTTTCTTCTCAGCACTTGCCTAATTGTCTGTGTTCTGTCTCGAAGCGCTGGTAGGGCCCAAAAGATAAGGAGACATGTTTCGGCCCTTTCAGGGCACATTTATTTTTATTTTTTTCACTGTATATTTTGACGTTCATAAGTGTCATTTCATGACCTAAAATTGAAATAAAGATTTTGAATTTTGAATTTTTTGAATTTTGAACTCTTAATCCACCTATCACAAAAGCTTGTGATTTATAGAGAGCTCCAAGATCTATTCCGAGCCAAGGTTTATCAAAAGCAGCGGCTGTCATTAATTGTTGAGCAAGGAGAGACTTTCCAACACCACCATCACCATAAAGAATAAAAAATAAATGTGCCCTGAAAGGGCCGAATCATGTCTCCTTAACTTTTGGGCCCTACCAGTAATAAGTAAATCAATACTATACTATAATATTATAAAGCTGAAGAGTTTGTTTGTTTGTTTGTTTGTTTGTTTGAACGCGCTAATCTCCGAAACTACTGTTTCGAATTGAATAATTCTTTTTGTGTTGGATAGTCCAGTTATCGAGGAAGGCTATAGGCTATATAACATGACGCTACGACCAATAGGAGCAAAGATATAGTGGTAAATGTGTAAAAAACGGGAGAAAGAAGTCACTATTCCACGCGGACGAAGTCGCGGGCAAAAGCTAGTATGGTATAATTGCCTATTTTTAAAACATGTTTAATAGGAAATGACTATTATTGGCCAAGCCACGAACAAGCAGCGAACAAATTCCCTAAATTATTACTATTTTTTTTTGTATACTCAAAAAAAATATCATTATCATCAGTTCAATGTTCCCAGGATTTTTCAATTTTAATAGTTCTAAGCGAGGTTCAGGGTTTTTTCTAGCTAGGTATAACTTTTTTAGGTTCAGCGTGAATTATACTTCTCATATTGGTATTTAGGGCTACATACCAATTGAGAATCAGTAAATTAGATGATATCCACCAATATTGGCCAAAACTGCTATGGCCATTGGCAAATAACCGCCTTTAATTATTAATCAATTCTAAGGTAAAAAAAACTACATAATGAACTACTATTACTAGCGTATGGAACGAACACCATGAACTTTCGTGCTCCATGAATTGACGCCAATTTGTCATCAACTTAAACGGTTTGAATTCGAAATTAAAATTTCAAGGAATACGTCACAATCCTGTCGTCGGATTTGCGACACATCTTTTGCTTGGCATAGCTTCTCTATACGTAATTATACGAACTCACTTGAAACCTACCTTTTTTTCAGCCACATCATACATTCCATGATAAAGAGTATGGGAAGCGAGGACTACGGCCAGAAATCTACCAAGCTGTCGATGAACGATGATTATTACAAGTCCACAACTACAATGCACAATGAAAATCATTTGCATGGCGTAAGAATACTGTCCTTCTACACAATACGCACGGTCATGTGCTAGGAACATGTCAGGAAAAAAAACTTTGTACTGAAATGTGCTCATAGCGCAGTGGTGGCAGCGCTTTGGTACTAATACCGAAGTTAAGCAACTTACGGCGCGGTCGGTATTTGGATGGGTGACCATTCCAACTATATAAGTGGCGTATATCACGAGCATCTCCGTGCTTCGGAAGGCACGTTAAGCAGTTGGTCCCGGCTAATATCGGTTGATATTAGTCGTTAAGCCTAGTCAGAGGCCCTATGGGCGGCTTGATAAAATCTGACAGCGAGGTTGATCGCTTGCCTTGCAAACACCCCTCCGCCAATCCGCACTGAGCCCGCGTGGTGGAGTATGGCTCATACTTCCTCACATTATGAGATGTGATGGAACGGTCTAGTCATCTAGCGGGAACAGTGTCATACATTTCAGTAAAAAACCGGTTAAGTGCGTGTCGGACCCGCGCACTGAGGGTTCCGTGCCACCCTTAACTGAATTCAGGGTCCACTTACTGTCACTTAACGAAAACATCACAATATATTGCGACAGCAAAAACAACTTTGTTTTTCATAGTGCTTGTATGAAAAACAAAGTTATATTTGCGGTTGATAAAAATGTGCAATATCTCAAAAACTACTGGTTCGATGTCCTTCAAACCAATTTTCGTTGCAAGTTTTTGTTGAGATATACATCATATATTTTTTTCAAAATTTTCACTTTCTTAGTTCAAAAGTTAGATGGGGGGGGACGCCCATTTTACCACTTTGGAAGCGTCTATATCTCAAACCTTACACTTTTAGAAAAATTTGTTTTAGAAACCTCAACATCATTTTAAAAGCCCTATCCATAGACACACCACACGCATAGGTTTGAGTAAAAAAAAATTTTTTAGGTTTTAGTTTCATGTGTGGGAGCCCCCCCTTAAATATTATTTTTTCTTACTTTTTGTATCTGAATCGGTAAGCGGTGAACAAAATACACCTACCTACCAAGTTTCAGCTATGTGATGCTTATAGTTTCAGAATAAAGTGGCTGTGACATACGGACGGACAGACAGACAGACAGACAGACAGACAGACAGACTTGACGAAACTATAAGGGTTCCGTTTTTTGCCATTCGGCTACGGAACCCTAAAAAGTAAAGTAAAGTAAGCTTGTAAGCATCCCACCGCTGGGCAAAGGCGTTACCTCAAATGTGAGGTAGTATGAGCCATACTCCACCACGCGGGCTCAGTGCGAATTGGCGGAGGGGTGTTTGCAAGGCAAGCGACGAACCTTGCTGTCAGACTTTATCAAGCAGCCCATAGGGCATCTGACTAGGCTTCACGAATAATCAACCGATATTAGCCGGGACCAACTGTTTAACGTGCCTTCCGAAGCACGGAGATGCTCGTGATATACGACACTTATATGGTCGGAATGGTGACCCATCTAAACACCGACCGCGCCGTAAGTTGCTCAACTTCGGTAAACTACCAAAGCGCTGCCACCACTGCGCAACGAGCACCTCTGAGCACTAATAATGTTCTTTTTATTACAGGCTACTACCCCTCCGACTGGCAGCACAACATTAACAGATGGTGAAAGTCTTGATGATACATTTAAGTTCCGGTACAGAAATCCTAGAGTATCTAGAATGAAGTTACAGACATAAATGTATGCGCCCATAATTTTGTTTGATTTATTAAATCACCTGACTAATTTTGAACCCGTATCGATGACAGCGCTCGCAGTATATTGTTTTAAACTTTCATGGTCACTAACATTAGAATAGTTAAATAAATAATATGGTACTCGTACATGGTAGCTATCCCGTGTCTGACTATTCTAGCGCTCGCAGCGACCAAAAATAACAACGTTGGGGGACGTCTGTCACCATTTCGCTGTCAGTAGCTACAGTACAAAATTTAAGTATCCGTGCATTATATTTTAATCATCATCATCATCATCATTATCAGCCGAAGGACGTCCACTGCTGAACATAGGCCTCCCCCATGGCTTTCCACAACGACCGGTTGTGAGCGGTCTGCATCCAGTGCGATCCTGCGATCTTCACAAGGTCGTCTGTCCATCTTGTCGGCGGACGTCCTACGCTGCGCCTTTGGTCGAAGGGTCTCCAATATATATATATATATATATTAATAATAAGTAAAAATTGGCATACATATATTAACGTTAATGAATAGAATAAATCGATATTACAATATTTTATTGAAAAACTTTGGTTTATTTACATCTCGTAATGACAGCAAGCCATTTCTTATTTTAACGTAAATATTTGCGTCACAATTTTTTGTGTGCAATAGTCTTATAATGCACCTTTTTGATTAGAATATGATTAAATTGGTATGGTATCATTTAATGTTTGCCAACAAATAAGCTTGACCCCGAATTCAGTTTAAGGGTGGCAAGGAACCTTCAGTGCGCGGTTCCGACTCGCGTTTGGCCGGGTTTTTTATTTTAGGTTTGTTTTTTCTTCTCAATTACTTAATTAAATTGTATACATGAAAACACGAATTTCGTCTAAGCGTATTTCGAGCGCCACCTGGTTTTTCGACAAGGGAACTATGTCGAGGCTTCCGACTCAATAAATGTATCTTCCTCCGCGTTTTATTTCGGGTAATTCTGTGATAATAACGTACTTATTCATAGATTCATTTATGAATTTCACGATATCGACCTCGAATTTATATTTCGTCACCAAAATAAAGCATATTTATTCAAGTGTTTGATTTGAATTGCTATGTTTATTTCGATATCCATTACAATTTTGTGACGTTATTGATTAAAGAGTTGCCTAAAAACACACCTAGTTTTATACAGTAATTAAAGTATAAATTCGATTGACAAGAAATAATGTCGCATAAAAATTACTCAATTTTATAAATAACCATTACATAAGTTTTATTTGATTCATTTCTATCAAACCACATAAAAACACCAAAAAGCTTAAAATATAAATGGAAGAAACAAATTCATTTGGATTTTCGTGATTTTTAGTTATTTACTCATGATTCAAAAACTACTAAACCAATTTTGATGAAACTTACACTATGCCCTAAGTTAGAGTACCTCTCCCTGACTGAACTAAAAGCATTCATCCATATCTATATGAGATTCTCGTTTTCGAGAAATCCGTGAGCAAACGTACAAAAATACAGACCTACATATACGTTACACACGTGTTTGGAAACCTTCAAAAACCACAGTACTCAAATATTATCCAATGAGCAGTTTTCTTGTCATGAGATGTTTAAATATCATCGAGATATTTCGCTAGCGTCACTATAGGAACGAACTTTTTAAACTTTGACTAAGATTGTAGCAGAGGGTAGGTAATTGTTTTTCGCCAACGTAAATAATAAACAGTTACCAATAATAATGTGAACCTTCAGTACCTAAGTACATATAATGCCAAAAAATAAGTATCCTAATTAATCCATCATTAATTAACGCATTTACAATATTTACTTACGTACTTTCTTTATCTATGGTTTTCCGTTAAAATGTTCCTAAAGTGACATTAACGCCATCTAGTGAGAGCTGTAAACGATGGGAGAAAACTGCTCATTCTAACGATATCACATACAAACACGTTTAGGAAAAATGCTTTTATCCTTTATATTTTGAACACTAAAATTATTGTGCATAAATATGATGTAGATATATCAACAAAAACTTTCAACGAAAATTGGTTTGAATGAGATCAAACTACTTGTTTTTGAGATATTGCACATTTTCATCAACCCGCAAATATAACTTTTTTCTTTTATACGAACACTATGAAAAACAAAGTTATATTTTCTGTTAAAAAAAATATTGTTAGGCGGTAGTAAGTGGACCCTGAATTCAGTTTAGGGTGGCACGGAACCCTCAGTGCGCGGGTACGACTCGTTTGAAGATAGTATAAAGTAAAAACGCTATTAGAAGCTCTTAAATAAGGTATGTAGGTACATGGTAGCAAATTTGTGTCGAAATATTCTAATCAAACCACTTGTTCAAATAAGTATTTGGTATAAATACACGGGAAATGTGTAATTTTGTCAATCACACGCCGACTGAAGAAGTGAAACCACCAAGATGTCTTCACTGAAGTATATTCTGGTCCTTGGATTGGTGAGTTCTTACCTTTTTTTACCGACTCATAAATTTATTCCCACCAATAACGTATAAGTTTCCGAGGGGTGCGTATTGCGATCTTTGAATGGATTAGCAAATTTCGTATTGCCAGAGAATATAATTATAAACATTCTCTGCGTATTGCATGTAGTGTCGAAACACACTATGCCGAAGTTAGGCGACCGAAGTTCGGCATGATTACGCCTGCAATGCTATTTGATGATCATGCCGAATACGTCGGAATCGGAACGTAAAATCAGCCGCGTAATTTCGGCATAGATTGTTACCACACTTAATTCCGACCAATTTCAGTACCGTTACTATGAGTTTACGGCGGTTTTACTCGCTAGCGACGCCCCAAGTTCTTAACTGTTTATCTCATAAAAAAGTTAACTCTCAATAGAAATGTTCTAAGATTCCTGTATTACAGCTCGTGTCTTACTGTACAGGTCGCATTGGTTGCGTCTACACCTATCGGCGAAGACCGGTCAGACAGTTCTAAACAGCAGGTACGTAAAGTCTGTTTTTATTTACTTGTCCAATATTGTAAACAATCTCGATACTTACCTATTCCGATTTAACGAAATTATTCATTTTAAAATAAGATAAACACAAAACTCACAACCTACATAGTGAGTCTTCGTTGAACACCGAGATCTTTTCAAATCAAATAGTTTTTTTAAATTTTATTTACTGATATTGTTTTAAAAGTTAAAGATTGTTTGCCTTGTTCGACTAGCAAAGACAAAAACGGACTATAAATATAATATAACCGCAAAAAGTTTCCATTTGCTTTAATAAAGTTTCTATAGGCAGATGTATTTAATTTTTGTGTTTGGGCAAAGTTGTGTGCCATGGGCAAAGTTGCCCGGTTTCACGGTAGGTCTGTCGGCCAACATCTATTTTTCATACCCCTTGCATGGTATTCCCAAAAAAAAACACGAATCTATACAGGGTGTTTGCAAGGGGGTGCCAATTTTTTATAGTTGAATGAGACCATCAATATAAACAACTTTTACTATTGGCTCATAGTCGAAATCTTAATTTAAATTTCACCTGCAAAAATTTGGCACCTCCTTGCAACATCGCCCTGTATAGTCAACTCAAAAAAGCAAGTGTGAGTGCGTGGACAGAGGCACTTTCATCAGAAATCTGTTCAGTATGCTAACAGAGTTAACATACTAAAAGTCCCCGCCTGTACGGGCGCTGGAGTGGGGGGAGGGGATTTTTACTTCCAACTTGTGAGTTTTTAGCTTATATCTTTCAAACGGTGTGACGTAGAGAGCTTAAGCACTTTATTCTGAAACTATAAGCATTACACAGATGAAACTTGGTAGGTAGGTGTTGTTTTAACCGCTTTCCGATTCAGGTATAAAATGACATTGAGGTTACTAAAACCATTTTTCAAAGAAAGAAAGAAAAGCCATTTATTCAGTGCCAACCAACATCAATTACAAAAAAAAAAAACAAATAGTCTAACATTTTGTGAGTTAGACGCTTCCAACCAAATGGTAAAATGGGCGTCCTCACTAACCTTTGAACTAAGAAAGCGAAAAATTTGCAAAAAGTACATGCTCTTAACAAATACTTTTAACGGAAATTGGTTTGAACGAGATTGAACTGGAAGTTCTTAAGATATAGGACATTTTCATCAACCTCTAATATAACTTTGTCTTTCATACAAACATTATGAAAAATAAAGTTATTATTGTCGTCAGTAAATATTATGATATTTTCGCTAGGTGGAAGTAAATGGACTCCGAATTCAGTTAAGGGTGGCACGGAACCCTCAGTGCGCGTGTCTGACTCGCACTTGGCCGGTTTTTTTTTATAGTTTGGCCAGCAACAGGGAAGATCTTATCAGTTAAAACACACTTTTACGGATTGATTTCGCGAACTTTTTTTTTTATTTAATGTTTCATGTTTTAATTAGTAATGAGTATTCGCGTAAACTTCAGAACCAAATAAAAGAAGATCTTTTTAAGCTGAGCTTTTTTTTGTAGTCTGGCCAGAAACTGCAGCCTGGTTGGGACCCTCGGCAGCTACAGCAGCCGCCGCAGCAACAGCAGCCAGGGCAGTATGGCCAGCAACCGCCGCGTAGCCCGCCACCGCAGCAACAGCAGCCAGGGCAGTATGGCCAGCAACCGCCGCGTGGCCCGCCACCGCAGCTACCGGTGTATCGTGGCCGCAGCCGGCAACAGCAGTGAAGCCAGCCACAGCCGCTTCGCCCGCCGCCGCCGCAGCAACAGCAGCCAGGGCAGTATGGCCAGCAAAAGCCGCTTGGCCCGTCGCAGCAGCCACAGCAGCAACAGCAACCACAGCTTAGTCCACAGGAGACAGATAATCCAAACCGGCCTAAAACACCTCTAGCATATTATCGAAGTAACGATGGGAAACCTACATCTTGTAAAAGTAATTCTGCCTCGAAACGAAAAGTAAGATTTGTTAAAACTTCAAATTTATTTAGCGTTAGTTTGTTAAAATAAATTGCTTATTATCAAATTTCTGTTTTTTTCTTCTATGTACCTACCGTGTTTTTTTGGATATTTTTTTTCATTTATTATCACAAAAAACAATAACAAAAAATAAATAGTCGTTGCCCTCGATCTTGGGACTGTATACTTATTTTAAGTGAAATAGCTGGATGCATATTATAGGTGGATACATATTAGTTGATTATTATTTTAACGTGTTTGACACTGCCAATATAAACTCAATACAATTAATCAATCAAAGCCCAAAAATATTTACAAAATAGGTGCGTTGAGCATAGGATACAACAAATTCATGGTTATTATTATAACAATAAATTCATTTATTTCGAACAAACCGAGGATCACATTGTTTGTTAGTTACAAAGAGACTCAAAGAGTGCCCGTTTCACCGTCGAAAATAAGCAGCAAAATCCAAAAAATAATAATTCAAGCATGTAACACATTTCGTCTGAAGTATTGGACAGAAAACGCAAATGGGAACTTATTGAGACATTGTGAAAGTGATACAGGCCGAATCAGGAGCTCTATTTTTGAATCACTCGCTTCAAGATGGCGAGTGATTTTCGTTCGAAGATGAATAAAAGTCATAGAAAAAAATCGTTATTGAACGAAAATCACTCACCATAATAATATCCAAGCGAATAAAAAATTAACGAAAACCACGCGAAATATAGACGAGAGTATTCAAAAAATTGAGCAGTGATTATATATTATTATAGTTTCGTCAAGTCTGTCTGTCTGTCTGTCCGTCCTATTTCACAGTCACTTTATTCTGAAACTATTAGCATCACACCGCTGAAATTTAGAAGGTGTATCCTCTTTACCGCTTTCTGATTCAGGTACAAAAAATTTGAAAAAATGATATTATAGGGGGGGCTCCCATACATGAAACTAAAACCAAAAAAAATTTTTTTACTCAAACCTTTACGTGTGGGGTGTTTATGGATAGGTCTTTCAAAATGACATTGAGGTTCCAATAACCATTTTTTCTAAAAGTCTAACGTTTGAGATATAGACGCTTCCAAAGTGGTAAAATGGGCGTCCCCCTCCCCCATCTAACTTTTGAACTAAGTTTAAGTGAAAATTTTGAAAAAAATATAAAATGTAGGTCTAAACGCTAAAAGCTTTGCTTAGTTTGGAACCAGGTGGCGCTGTGTGAAATGTCCAAGAATATTTATTTATTTATTTAAAAAAAAAACAAAAAAAACATAAACTTTCAACGAAAATATGTTTGAGCGAAATCGAACTAGCAGTTTTTGAGATATAGTACATTTTTATAAACCGCAAATATAACTTTGTCTTTCATACAAGCACTATGAAAAACAAAGTTATATTTGCGGTCAACAAAATATTGTGGTATTTTGGCTAAGTGGAAGTAAGAATCCCTAATTCAGTTAAAGTTGGCACGGAACCCCCAGTGCGCGAGTCCGACTCGCACTTGGCCGGTTTTTTTACAAAAACTATGCCGAGGCTTCCGACACAATAAATTATGAACCTTCTTCCACGTTTTATTTCGGGTAATTATGTGATAATAGCGTACTTATTCAAAGATACATTTATGAATTTCCCGCTATCGACCTCGAATTATATTTCGACACCAAAATAAAGTATATTTATTCAAGTGTTTGATTTGAATAGATATGATTAGTTCGATATACCATTACAAATTTGTGACGTGAATGATTAAAGAGTTGCCTAAAACACACCTTTAAACAGTAATTAAAGTATAAATTCAATTGTCAAGAAATAATGTCGCATAAAAATTACTCAATTTTATAAATAATAACCATTACATAAGTATTACTTACCTATTTGATTCATAATTTATCAAACCACATAAAAAAACACCAAAATAAATAGAAAAAACAAATTCATTTTCTTTTTTATTTTCGTGATTTTTTAGTTATTTACTCATGAATCATGATTAAAAACGTCTAGATCAATTTTGATGAAACCTACACTATGCCCTTAGTTAGAGTACGGGTCGTGTCAGATTGCTGTCCCCTCGGGCTATGATATGAGAGTGAAAGGAATAGAGAGTGCACCTGTGTTTGCGCACACACTTGTGCACTATAATATGTCCCGCGCAGTCGGTTAGTCGTTGTGACTGGCCACCGTAGTCGAAATCGGCTTACCTATCCCTAACCTAACTGAACTAAAAGCATTCATCCATCTCCATATGACATTCTCGTTTTCGAGAAATCCGTGAGCAAACGTACGAAAATACACATACGTTACACACGTGTTTGGAAACCTTAAAAGACACCGTACTCAAATATTATCCAATGAGCAGTTTTCTTGTCATGAGATGTTTGATGTTTATATCATCGAGTTATGGCGTTGGCGTCACTCCTTATTCATAATTATAGCCCAATCAGTATTTTAAATCAAATGATGACAGCGCCAAGAAAGAATGAGACAAAACAGTGTAATACTTAGCTAAAATAGGTTTATATGACCGTTTGAGTTATTATGAATATGGGGGTGAGTTTATTTTATCTAAGAATATAGCAAAGGGTATTGTTTTTCGCCAACGTATATACCCCTACTATATGTTATGGACCAAGTGATAAATTGGGCAGTATACATAGTGCCCGGTCATTATGAAAAAAACGATATATCATACATACATGTTTAGGAAAATTGCTTTTATCCATTGTATTTTGAACACTAGAATTGTGCAATAAAGTCTTTTTAAATGAAGAATAAACACGTCAAATTGATAACCTCATTTATTGTAAGTATAAAGTAAAAACACTATTAGAAGCTCTTCAATAAGGTATGTAGGTACATGGTAGCAAATTCGTGCCGAACTATTCTAATCAAACCACTTGTTCAAATAAATATTTGGTATAAATACACGGGAAATGTGTAATTATGTCAATCACACGCCGACTGAAGAAGTGAAACCTCCAAGATGTCTACCCTGAAGTATATTCTGGTCTTTGGATTGGTGAGTTCTTACCTTTTTTACCGACTCATAAATTTATTCCCACCAATAACGTAAATGTTTCCGAGGAGTGCGTATGCGATCTTTGAATGGATTAGAAAATTTCGTATTGCCTGAGAATATAAACATTCTCAGCTTTTTGCATGTAGTGTCGAAACACACTATGCCGAAGTTAGGCGACCGAAGTTCGGCATGATTACGCCTGCAATGCTATTTGATGATCATGCCGAATACGTCGGAATCGGAACGTAAAATCAGCCGCGTAATTTCGGCATAGATTGTTACCACACTTAATTTCGACCAATTTCAGTACCGTTACTATGAGTTTATTTACGGCGGTTTTACTCGCTAGCGACGACGTAACTTTTTGTATGGAAAAGTTTAGTTTTGCAAATGACCGCTAGGGGCGCTGTGCAAATTTCCATAGACTTTTTTTACGTAGTCGCTAGCGTGTTAAACCGTCGTAAACTCATGGTAACGGTACAGTACAATGTCTTAATTTCGACCATATACAGTAGAACCTCGATAGTGCGTCACCGTACTATTAGGGTTTTACTGTAAGTGATTGAGAGACCTTTCCTTGAGAGATCTTTCCGGTTACTCAGCTACATGTTTGAAATATTTTGAAAAACTATGCTCGTACGTCTTTATTTAAAAAATATTACATATTTTAGTCAATATAAGAACCTAAACATGACCATTTTTAGGGTTCCGTAGCCGAATGGCAAAAAACGGAACCCTTATAGTTTCGTCAAGTCTGTCTGTCTGTCTGTCTGTCTGTCTGTCTGTCTGTCTGTCTGTCTGTCTGTCTGTCTGTCTGTCTGTCCGTCCGTATGTCACAGCCACTTTATTCTGAAACTATAAGCATCATATAGCTGAAACTTGGTAGGTAGGTGTATTTTGTTCACCGCTTTCCGATTCAGATACAAAAAGTAAGAAAAAAATAATATTTAAGGGGGGCTCCCATACATGAAACTAAAACCTAAAATTTTTTTTTTACTCAAACCTATGCGTGTGGGGTGTCTATGGATAGGTCTTTTAAAATGATGTTGAGGTTTCTAAAACCATTTTTTCTAAAAGTGTAAGGTTTAAGATATAGACGCTTCCAAAGTGGTAAAATGGGCGTCCCCCCCCCTCTAACTTTTAAACTAAGAAAGAGAAAATTTTGAAAAAAATATATGATGTAGATCTCAACAAAAACTTGCAACGAAAATTGGTTTGAAGGAGATCGAACCAGTAGTTTTTGAGATATTGCACATTTTTATCAACCGCAAATATAACTTTGTCTTTCATACAAACACTATGAAAAACAAAGTTATTTTTGCTGTCGCAATATATTGTGATGTTTTCGTAAAGTGAAAGTAAGTGGACCCTGAATTCAGTTAAGGGTGGCACGGAACCCTCAGTGCGCGGGCCCGACACGCACTTAACCGGTTTTTAACCAATCAAAACTGAATTTTAAAAAGTCGAAGAAATGCAAGCTCAGTTTAGAATGTATGAGAAAACGAATGAGACCAACTTTGTCTCATTCCATAAAGGTTTACGGTTTGGAAAACGTTATCGCCCGCAAGCATATTTCGATGGTAGGTGTTCGAAATGTAAGCAATTTTGCGCTGTGTTCCGTTGCTCACAATATTACTCAAAATGCCAAATTCAAACATTCAAAAATCTTTATTTCAAATTTAGGTCATGAAAAGACACTTACGAACGTCAAGTATACAGTGAAAAAAATCTATATATAAAAGAAAGTCGTGTTAGTTACTCCACTTATAACTCAAGAACGGCTGAACCGATTTAGCTGAAAATTGGCAAGGAGGTAGTTTAGAGCCAGGAGAAGGACATAGGATACTTTTTATCCCGTTAGACGGGGCCGGAGCTGGGGTGGGATGGGGCCGGGGCAAAACGGTGGGAAGGTAGCTTAGAACCAGGAGAAGGACATAGGATCCTTTTTATTCCGTTCAACGGGGCCGGGGCTGAGGCGGGACGGGGCCGGGGCGAAACAATGTTCGCTGGGACCGCTAGTTATAAATAAATATAATAAATTACTAAATGGAAAATGGGATATGCCCCAAGTTCTTAACTGTTTATCTCATAAAAGAAGTGAACTCTCAATATAAATGTTCTAAGATTCCTGTATTACAGCTAGTGTCTTACTTTTCAGGTCGCATTGGTTGCGTCTACATCTATCGGCGAAGACCAGTCAGCCAGTTCTAAACAGCAGGTACGTAAAGTCTGTTTTTATTTACTTGTCCAATATTGTAAACAATATCGATACTTACCTATTCCGATTTAACGAAATTATTCATTTTAAAATAAGATAAACACAAAACTTACAACCTACATAGTGAGTCATCGTTGAACACCGAGATCTTTTCAAATCAAATAGTTTTTTTTTAAATTTTATTCACTGATATTGAGCTCTATTTTTGAATCAATTGAATTTTATGTATGTATTCTCGCAAATAAATTTTTTGATTTCTGATTTCAAAATCGGGTCAAGATGGCGTGTGATATTTATTGATTAAAGTCAAATTTTGGAATGAAAACTAGTTGTAATCTACACACGAAGGATTTGAAAAATCATACCTCAATTTCGTGAATACTTACGTTTATATTTCGCATGGTTTTCGTTGATTTTTCATTCGTTTTCGAATGAAAATCACACGCAATATCCAAGCAAGTGATTCAAAAATAGCGCTGCAGAATATCATTTTAAATGACCTACATAGACACGCATAGGTTTGAGTAAATTTTGGTAAAATTTCTGGGACCGCTTAACTTTTAGAATTACGAGGCTGGGCGGGACGGGGCTGGGGGCGAAACAAAGTTCGCCGAGTCCGTTAGTAATTGGTGAAATGTCAACTGTCTATAGGTAAACCGCTTCATTGTGACTTCGCCTGCGGGGTACAGGGGCGTGGGGGGACGCGATAGCGGGTCGCGCGAGAGGTGCGGGCGGCGCGGAAACACCCGCCCGCGCTGCTCACTAACCGCGCTCTCGTCTTCCCCCGCACCCCTTTGTACCGCAGGCGAGGTCTTAATTTCGCGGTCTACCTATAGTTATCGCGGTTCTTGAGATACAGCCCGGTGGCTGACAGACAGACGGACGGACCGAGAAGTTTTATAATGTCTCGTTTTTAGGGTTCCGTAGCCGAATGGAAAAAAACGGAAGCCTTAGTTTCGTCAAGTCTGTCTGTCTGTTTGTCTGTCCGCCCGTATGTCACATCAGCCACTTTATTCTGAAACTTTTAGCATTACACAGATGAAACTTGGTAGGTGTATCTAGTTACCGCTTTCCGGTTAAGGTATAAAATGACATTGAGGTTAGTAAAACCATTTTTTTAAGAAAGAAAAAAAATGTTTATTCAGTGCCACCCAACATCAATTACAAAAAGCTTCCAAAGGGATGAAATTGAAACTTTTGAACTAAGAAAGCGAAAATTTTAATAAAATACATGATGTAGTAGATCTTAACAAATACTTTCAACGAAAATAGGTTTGAACGATATCGAACTGGAAGTTCTTGAGATATAGAACATTTTTATCAACCGCTAATATATATAACTTTGTCTTTCATACAAACATAATATATGAAAAATAAAGTTATTTAACGCTTAATATATAGGTTTAAGAATTGTAGTACGGATAATATCCAAACCCTGGTTACTCGTCGCGAACACAGAGATCAAATATTTTTACACAAATTAATTCATAATGTTGTCGATAGTCCTTATCTGTTAAGTAAACTTTTATTTAAATGCACAAAATCCCACACTCGACATAAGATAACTTTTGATGTCCTTATTTGTAGAACTAATTACCGTAGAAATAGTTTTATCATAAGAGCCATGAATAAGTTTAATTCTAAGTTCTGCAATATTGACATTTTTCATGAGCGGTTGACGCGTTTTCGCTATTTCCTGAGATCTGTCTAGGCTAGAGCATATTTTTTTTTGTTTTTTTTTTATTTATTAAGGAAACGAACAGCTTAAAAATATTACATTTGGCTTAACATTAGGAAATCACGCAATAGCATTTAATGCTTCCAAAGATATTTAATACAGTTTTGTCAAAAGGTATATTAATCTACATCTACACTTCTACACTAATATTATAAAGAGGAAAACTTTGTTTGTTTGTTTGTTTGTTTGTTTGTTTGTTTGATTGTAATGAATAGGCTCATAAACTACTAGACCGATTTTAAAAATTCTTTCACCATTCGAAAGCTACATTATCCACGAGTAATATAGGCTATATTTATCTACACTAATATTATAAAGAGGAAAACTTTGTTTGTTTGTTTGTTTGTTTGTTTGTTTGTTTGATTGTAATGAATATCTACACTAATATTATAAAGAGGAAAACTTTGTTTGTTTGTTTGTTTGTTTGTTTGTTTGTTTGATTGTAATGAATAGGCTCATAAACTACTAGACCGATTTTAAAAATTCTTTCACCATTCGAAAGCTACATTATCCACGAGTAATATAGGCTATATTTAATTTTGAACAAAAGTAGGGTTCCTCAGATATTAGGGTTTTTCGGACACAAGGTGTAAAAAATCAACCAAAAAAGTTACTTATTTTGCGTACCCTGCCTAACGGCTGAACCGATTTAGCTGAAAATTGGCAGGGAGGTAGCTTAGAGCCAGGAGAAGGACATAGGATCCGTTTTATCCCGTTCAACGGGGCCGGGGCTGAGGCGGGACGGGGCCGGGGCGAAACAAAGTTCGCTGGGACCGCTAGTGAAAAATAAAGTTATTATTGTCGTCAGTAAATATTATGATATTTTTGCTAGGTGGAAGTAAATGGACTCCGAATTCAGTTAAGGGTGGCACGGAACCCTCAGTGCGCGTGTCTGACTCGCACTTGGCCGGGTTTTTTTTTAATAGTTTGGCCAGCAACAGGGAAGATCTTATCAGTTAAACACACTTTTACGGATTGATTTCGCGAACTTTTTTTTTTATTTAATGTTTCATGTTTTAATTAGTAATGAGTATTCGCGTAAACTTCAGAACCAAATAAAAGAAGATCTTTTTAAGCTGAGCTTTTTTTTTGTAGTCTGGCCAGAAACTGCAGCCTGGTTGGGACCCTCGGCAGCTACAGCAGCCGCCGCAGCAACAGCAGCCAGGGCAGTATGGCCAGCAACCGCCGCGTAGCCCGCCACCGCAGCAACAGCAGCCAGGGCAGTATGGCCAGCAACCGCCGCGTAGCCCGCCACCGCAGCAACAGCAGCCAGGGCAGTATGGCCAGCAACCGCCGCGTAGCCCGCCACCGCAGCAACAGCAGCCAGGGCAGTATGGCCAGCAACCGCCGCGTAGCCCGCCACCGCAGCAACAGCAGCCAGGGCAGTATGGCCAGCAACCGCCGCGTAGCCCGCCACCGCAGCAACAGCAGCCAGGGCAGTATGGCCAGCAACCGCCGCGTGGCCCGCCACCGCAGCAACAGCAGCCAGGGCAGTATGGCCAGCAACCGCCGCGTAGCCCGCCACCGCAGCAACAGCAGCCAGGGCAGTATGGCCAGCAACCGCCGCGTAGCCCGCCACCGCAGCAACAGCAGCCAGGGCAGTATGGCCAGCAACCGCCGCGTAGCCCGCCACCGCAGCAACAGCAGCCAGGGCAGTATGGCCAGCAACCGCCGCGTAGCCCGCCACCGCAGCAACAGCAGCCAGGGCAGTATGGCCAGCAACCGCCGCGTAGCCCGCCACCGCAGCAACAGCAGCCAGGGCAGTATGGCCAGCAACCGCCGCGTGGCCCGCCACCGCAGCAACAGCAGCCAGGGCAGTATGGCCAGCAACCGCCGCGTAGCCCGCCACCGCAGCAACAGCAGCCAGGGCAGTATGGCCAGCAACCGCCGCGTAGCCCGCCACCGCAGCAACAGCAGCCAGGGCAGTATGGCCAGCAACCGCCGCGTAGCCCGCCACCGCAGCAACAGCAGCCAGGGCAGTATGGCCAGCAACCGCCGCGTAGCCCGCCACCGCAGCAACAGCAGCCAGGGCAGTATGGCCAGCAACCGCCGCGTGGCCCGCCACCGCAGCTACCGTTGTATCCTGGCCGCAGCCGGCAACAGCAGTGAAGCCAGCCACAGCCGCTTCGCCCGCCGCCGCCGCAGCAACAGCAGCCAGGGCAGTATGGCCAGCAATAGCCGCTTGGCCCGTCGCAGCAGCCACAGCAGCAACAGCAACCACAGCTTAGTCCACAGGAGACAGATAATCCAAACCGGCCTAAAACACCTCTAGCATATTATCGATGTAACGATGGAAAAACCTACATCTTGTAAAAGTAATTCTGCCTCGAAACGAAAAGTAAGATTTGTTAAAACTTCAAATTTATTTAGCGTTAGTTTGTTAAAATAAATTGCTTATTATCAAATTTCTGTTTTTTTCTTCTATGTACCTACCGTGTTTTTTTGGATTTTTTTTTCATTTATTATCATAAAAAACAATAACAAAAAATATATAGTCGTTGCCTTCGATCTTGGGACTGTATACTTATTTTAAGTGAAATAGCTGGATGCATATTATAGGTGGATACATATTAGTTGATTATTATTTTAACGTGTTTGACACTGTCGATATAAACTCAATACAATTAATCAATCAAAGCCCAAAAATATTTACAAAACAGGTGCTTTGATCACAGGATACAACAAATTCATGGTTATTATTAATAACAATAAATTCATTTATTTCGAACAAACCAAGGATCACATTGTTTGTTAGTTTTTTTTTATTTATTTAATGTACATCAATCCACAGCTCTTAAAATTTAGAAAACAAACAAAATTATTAATATTACCTACAGCCAATAAAGTCATAAAAGTCGTTTATTTTTGCATATAGACCCACTGGGGGCACTTATACACGTCCCAATATAGACCCTACCACAGCTTCGGGACAATTGTGGGCTAGTGCTGAGAAGAAGCTGCGCAAGAAACTCAGTCACTATTGTCAATGCCTCTTTTCAAAAGTTTTACAATGTTTGTGGTTATCATGCAAGTCCATACATTATTATTATCTTTTAAATAATCATCTACTTTATAATACCCTTTCGTCATTAGGGTTTCTTTAATAACAATTTTAAATTTAGTAATCGGTAAGTCAACAATGTATTCTGGTAGTTTATTGAAAAATTTTATACATTTCCCCATGAAAGAATTACCAACCTTTCGAAGCCTGAATTGTGGAATAGCAAGCTTATCCTTATTCCTAGTATTATATTTGTGTATATCACTTTTTTTCGTAAATGAATCTAAATTTTTGCGTACATACATTAAATTTTCATAAATATACTGAGAGGCTACAGTTAATATTCAAATTTCTCGAAACACCTCTTTTAAGGAATCTTGAGGTTTTAGACTATAAATAGCACGCACGGCCCTTTTTTGTAATACAAAAATTGATTCTATATCAGCAGCTGAGCCCCACAATAAAATTCCGCAGGACATCAAGCTATGGAAATAACTAAAATAAACTAACCTAGCTGTTTCTACATCAGTTAAACGCCTAATCTTCCTTACAGCAAAAGCAGCCGAGCTTAGTTTCCTTGACAAGGTCTGTATATGAGGACCCCATTGTAGTTTGGAGTCTAAAGTGATACCCAAGAATGTTGTGGAGTCAATGGTATCAAAGGCTTTCAATGTCAATAAAGGTTAGTTACAAAGAGACTCAAAGAGTGCCCGTTTCACCGTCGAAAATAAGCAGCAAAATCCAAAAAATAATAATTCAAGCATGTAACACATTTCGTCTGAAGTATTGGACAGAAAACGCAAATGGGAACTTATTGAGACATTGTGAAAGTGATACAGGCCGAATCAGGAGCTCTATTTTTGAATCACTCGCTTCAAGATGGCGAGTGATTTTCGTTCGAAGATGAATAAAAGTCATAGAAAAAAATCGTTATTGAACGAAAATCACTCACCATAATAATATCCAAGCGAATAAAAAATTAACGAAAACCACGCGAAATATAGACGAGAGTATTCAAAAAATTGAGCAGTGATTTTTAGGGTTCCGTAGCCGAATGGCAAAAAACGGAACCCTTATAGTTTCGTCAAGTCTGTCTGTCTGTCTGTCCGTCCTATTTCACAGTCACTTTATTCTGAAACTATTAGCATCACACCGCTGAAATTTAGAAGGTAGGTGTATCCTCTTTACCGCTTTCTGATTCAGGTACAAAAAATTTGAAAAAATGATATTATAGGGGGGGCTCCCATACATGAAACTAAAACAAAAAAAAAATTTTTTACTCAAACCTTTACGTGTGGGGTGTTTATGGATAGGTCTTTCAAAATGACATTGAGGTTCCAATAACCATTTTTTCTAAAAGTCTAACGTTTGAGATATAGACGCTTCCAAAGTGGTAAAATGGGCGTCCCCCTCCCCCATCTAACTTTTGAACTAAGTTTAAGTGAAAATTTTGAAAAAAATATAAAATGTAGGTCTAAACATAAACTTTCAACGAAAAAAAAACTTGGTTTGAGCGAAATCGAACTAGCAGTTTTTGAGATATAGTACATTTTTATAAACCGCAAATATAACTTTGTCTTTCATACAAGCACTATGAAAAACAAAGTTATATTTGCGGTCAACAAAATATTGTGGTATTTTGGCTAAGTGGAAGTAAGAATCCCTAATTCAGTTAAAGTTGGCACGGAACCCCCAGTGCGCGAGTCCGACTCGCACTTAGCCGGTTTTTTTACAAAAACTATGCCGAGGCTTCTGACACAATAAATTATGAACCTTCTTCCACGTTTTATTTCGGGTAATTATGTGATAATAGCGTACTTATTCAAAGATAAATTTATGAATTTCCCGCTATCGACCTCGAATTATATTTCGACACCAAAATAAAGTATATTTATTCAAGTGTTTGATTTGAATAGATATGATTAGTTCGATATACCATTACAAATTTGTGACGTGAATGATTAAAGAGTTGCCTAAAACACACCTTTAAACAGTAATTAAAGTATAAATTCAATTGTCAAGAAATAATGTCGCATAAAAATTACTCAATTTTATAAATAATAACCATTACATAAGTATTACTTACCTATTTGATTCATAATTTATCAAACCACATAAAAAAACACCAAAATAAATAGAAAAAACAAATTCATTTTCTTTTTTATTTTCGTGATTTTTTAGTTATTTACTCATGAATCATGATTAAAAACTTCTAGATTTTTTTGAAACCTACACTATGCCCTTAGTTAGAGTACGGGTCGTGTCAGATTGCTGTATTATATATTCTGTGCCTCGGGCTATGATATGAGAGTGAAAGGAATAGAGAGTGCACCTGTGTTTGCGCACACACTTGTGCACTATAATATGTCCCGCGCAGTCGGTTAGTCGTTGTGACTGGCCACCGTAGTCGAAATTGGCTAGGGGTACTGTTATTATTTAGAGTACCTATCCCTAACTGAACTAAAAGCATTCATCCATCTCCATGAGATTCTCGTTTTCGAGAAATCCGTGAGCAAACGTACAAAAATACCGACCTACATATACCTACGTTACACATGTGTTTGGAAACCTTAAAAGACACCGTACTCAAATATTATCCAATGAGCAGTTTTCTTGTCATGAGATGTTTATATCATCGAGATATGGCGTTAGCGTCACTATAATATATTAACTAACCCCCTTATTCATAATAGCTCAATCGGTATTTTAAATCAAATGATGACAGCGCCAAGAAAGAATGAGACAAAACAGTGTAATTGGAGAAATGCAGCGGCTTGTAAATAGCCGTCCACATGCAGGGAACTTAATTATGTAGGGAAGTAGGGAAAAGAAAGAGATTTGTTGAGAATGAGAAAATTATAGAAGACAACAGGACAAGATAGCAAGGAATAATTCCTTATACTACAACTGGAAACTGAATGGCCCACTTACCTCTAAAATCAGTTCCAGACCACTGATGGTCTCGGCGAATGTCCCAAGTATCAAGTTTATCACTATGTACTATGTTTGAGACACAAATTCACTCTCAGCATAGATATTCTGAGTCTCAGTAGATATTATAATAAGAAGAATATAATAGCAGCAATTGCAAAATTAATGTTTTATATACTGACAAGACATGTCATTAGTTAAACTTGTCTATGTAGGCCGCCTAAGGAGGTGGCATTCTGCTGGGCTTGCTGGATCAGACGAAACCTTCACCAATCGTCGAGGAGTAGGATCCAAGCAATTTCCAGTTAAATTTATAAGGAATTATTTGAAATAGATAGATAAAAGTGCTATAATAGCAAGATGTTATTAGGAAGGAAATTTAATAAAGATGTAAGGTGAAGTTGGGGTGCTAGGACACATCACGCCCAACCATACTCCCCGCCTTGGAAGTTCGCAGAACTTACAAAAGGTTGCAGATAAAATGTAAACTGATTAGTAAAACAGAGAAAAAATATACATCTTTGAATTTCCAATTTTCATTAAACTGTAGATAATTTCAAAGTTATGTTTATTTTAAAAGTAGCTATGACTTTAAAACTTTAATAAAGCGTTAATAATATATTATGGTTTAAGTAACGACGCTTATAACATTATCAGACCCGGGATGCGTTTGATAATCACAAGTAATGGCCATTAAAATAAAATACAGTTGTTCTGTCCAATAAGTACGACAGTTCCGACCTCTATTGGACGACCAAACGCGGTCAATTTCTGCCTGACTTGCAGCGTATGCAGGAGTTTCAGTAGACATTTCTGCCAAAACGACTGGACCATGCTATCAAATAATCCTTTATGTTCAATTAGATTAATAGGCACGTCAGACAAGACCGCGGCAGGTAGGTACTGCAACGGGATCGACTTCAGAAAATGCACAGCACGAACCATACAACGTTCGACAACTGTTAAACCCTCAATGGATTTTAGCTTCGCGTCACCTTTACAATGTGTGAAACGAAGAACAAGCACTATAATGCTTAAAATATACCCCCAAAAAGAGATACGAGGAGTAAAATTACGTAAGAAGGACGACTCAATACTTGAGGTCACTTTCAAAATATGTGCCTCAAGTTCTGGGAGTTCCAAGCTACAATTCAAAAGAACAGTTAACGGAAAATTAAATAGAAGTAGAAACAAATCGGCCTGTAAATTTGGGCCATGATGTAAGATGTCATTTAGTGACAACCCTGTATGAGTGGCAGCACTGGCGCCTAGCTCGATTTGCGGCATTGGCTTGTCTAAATGAGCGCCGGCGCGATGAGGAATGTAGTATTCGTCATCAGTAGTATCAGACTGGGTTATTTCAGATAGACACCCTGTATCAATATTCTCGCCAATCACTGTATTAGATTTCTCCTGAAATACAGATGATTTCTTGAATTCAGGCCCTAGATCCATGGAACGCTGTTGTGCAGAAACGCGAGAATAAGTTAGCTCGCAGAGGTCATCCGAGAAGGGTACGGAATACCTGTCTTCATCTTTTCGAGACACAGTTGACGCGAATAAGTTCTCGCATTCAGTCACTTTTGGACTCAAGTATTGCAGTTTTGGTATTTCATTTAGTTGCCAACATTTGGGAGAGAAATCATTTACAGCCAGTGCCGAAAACGACGAACTAGACATATTCGGAACTTTATTGTTAGGGTAACCACCTATTAGAACAAACCCAAACGCAGTCGATACATCGGGAGGTGCATTACTACCCGATTCGACCTTGTTACCAAAATAAATATAGGGGAAAAGTTGTGCACCTAATACAACATCTATATTTCCAGGAATATTCCAATTTAAATCGGCCAACGGCAATCCATCTAAATAGCCTACGTCACCCTTGGTTATATAATGCGTAGGTAATTGATCTGTAATACATTCAACGACCTGTGCATGTATAGAGTATTTATTGTGAGAATAAACACGGGACTCAATGTCCAAATTCACGTAGCCTAATATCGGCCTAGACGCGGAACCAATTCCCTTGACAAAAGAATTACTCAAAGGAATGATCATTAAGTTAAGAGCCTTGCAACAATCAACAGTTATTAAATTATTTTGCGAGCCGTTATCAATAAGGCATCGTATTATTTTCCTATTACCATCTTGGCACTTTGCATAAACTTGCGCAGTTGATAATAAGATGGAGAAAATAGTTTTTACTTCGGCACTCAATGTATACGAAGCATCAACCGAGTTAGTGACATCGTTGTGTGACATATCAATGTACGGACTCTTATCAGCCGTACAAGCTTTAGAAATGTAAGCATTCGTATTTATATCAGACTGTCCGGGCGTAATGCACGTCGAAGGCTGTTCGGTCTGCGGGGTCTCTGACTCACTGGTCCGTACATGTGAAATATTGTTTGTGTAATTGTTAGATCCAACAACTTTACGATCTTCATCAAAATGTAAAAAAGTGTGGTGTTTTCTCTGGCATACGTTGCAGAGATGCGTCGACTTGCAAGACGTAACCGTGTGCGACGAACTTAAGCAATTGACACAACCGTGTTTTGATTTAATGAAATCGAAACGTTCGTGTGGAGATGACAAATTTTTGAATTGAGAGCAAGACGTAATGGCATGGTCCGGCTTATCGCAAAAATCACACGATTTCGTCGTTAAAGCGATAGATGGATTACTCGCGATGAAAGATTTGGATGTCTGAGGACGAGACAACTGCGGTGTAGCGGACTGCTTACTTGCAATCACGCTCGCGCCACTGCTCGATGTCCGCGTGAAGCTACTGTCCGAACAAAGGTGTAAGATTTTAACACGATCCTGTACGAATGACACTAAATCTTGATAGGACGGGATTTCTTTGTCACGAACAGTTAATTCAAAAGCTTGACTTGTTTGGAAATCAATTTTCCGAAATGCGCAATGAAATAATATAAAATCGGACAAATCCTCAATGCCCAATTGCTTCAATGCAGCAACAGATGAAGAAAACATACATATGAACGCATCGAGACTGTTAGCTGAGTTTGAACTAGCTTTGGATTCTAAAATATTATTCAAATAATGCGTGCCCAATGCCCGCTTATCTTGGAATCGCTTCACCAAGCTATCCCAGATGACATTATATGTGTCGCCGGTGGGTACAATACCTGCCGTGACCTTAAGAGCGTCATGTGTTAATTTGCCTACTAGATACTGTACGCGCTGCGAGTCAGTCAGATCATTGTTATTATGAATATTCGATTTAAAACTTTCATAAAATTTTGGCCAATTCTCTGTTTTCCCGTCAAAACTTGGCAATTCAATCGGGGGCAAATGGATTTTAGTAGACGCGTTACGATTCAGTGATTCATTTTGAGATGACCTATCTGTACGCGAAGCCTGAATAATATTATTTCGGGTGCGTTTTACTATGAGATACAGATCATCAAAGGCATCCAAAGGCTGGTAATCAGGTTTAAATGACGAATTTTGAGATAACTGGTGATCATTCAACTCATCTATAATAGTTTCGAACTGAGTGCGCATCTGATCAATCAGTTCGGATCTTGCCATGGAAAATTCATTATTTCTAGAATCAAAACTAGAGATATTCGCGGAAAGCTTGAACAATTCATTCATACGCGAAAATATGCGTTCCTTTTTTGCCGACAGAAGAATAAATTTACAGTCAATTGTATCCTCTGCGTCTTTGAGTGAATCAATTTCACTAGTTTTAGACATTTTATAATAATATTTAAGTTAAAATGTTGAAAATACGAAAAAATATTATTTTCGTGAGAAAATATTAATTTCAGTAAAAAATATTGACAACTGCCAAAATGGCGCAATGACTTTATTTCGTTTTTACGTTGTTCTGCGAAAATCCAATATTTGTATTCGAAATAGAAATTTGGGAATCAATTAAATTAAAATTAGGATATGATGCTGATGGCATCCGAATCTCGAAGGACCAATGGAGAAATGCAGCGGCTTGTAAATAGCCGTCCACATGCAGGGAACTTAATTATGTAGGGAAGTAGGGAAAAGAAAGAGATTTGTTGAGAATGAGAAAATTATAGAAGACAACAGGACAAGATAGCAAGGAATAATTCCTTATACTACAACTGGAAACTGAATGGCCCACTTACCTCTAAAATCAGTTCCAGAGTCGTCGTCTCCTCGCCTCAGCAACAATTGCTAGACGGAACCACTGATGGTCTCGGCGAATGTCCCAAGTATCAAGTTTATCACTATGTACTATGTTTGAGACACAAATTCACTCTCAGCATAGATATTCTGAGAATATAAACACCTAGAAGGAGGGTTCCTAACAAAGATCGTTGTCAAAAACGCGCACATTTTGTAGCTACGTGTGCGTAAACAATATCCCTGTCACGCACACTAGTAAAGGAATAATATTGTCAGAAAATCTCATTTCTACTAAATGGTAGAAAATTGAAATATTAGGGAACCTATGTATAAAGAAATAACGAACGTAGGCTTTTTATTTTATTCAATGGTTTAATTTCCCCTTTATTTTACTCTTTTCTGTTTGATGTATGGATTTAAAAATACACCATATAGAGAACTATCATACTCGAAAACATCTAAGATTGCGCGCACGTTATTCATAAAAAGCTACAAAACTAAGGTAGCCGCACTATCTGTCACTTTCGCACATTGATAACGTGTATTTTCAAATAACGAGTATTAACTCATAGTAATAGCGGTCAGTAGGTCAAGTGCATTATTTTTTTACGGTTGTCTCGGGATGCGTGCGCGTAGCAATGGATCGTAGACGCAGGTTCTCAGATATTGAGAACCTACCATTAGATGGTCAGAGTGACATGACGAAGCTGACATGAGTGTGCATGAAACGGTGCGTTAGTAATCTGAAAATAGTGTGGATTACGGAAAGCCTAGCCGATCAAAAGTGGTCAGAGCAATACAAAATTGACATGACTTCGATTAATTACATGCGCCCAGTGTAGGTTGTTACTATACACTGTTACTACAGTTGATTATTTATATTCGTGATTTATTGTTAGTTGATTCCAATTTTTAAGTAAGCCAAGGTACCTACATGCTCAATTTTGCACTGGTCTAATCAAATTTTGGGTTTTTTGACGGTCCTGGGCCCGTGAAGTACAAAGGGAAAATAGAAGTCCAGTTCAAGCCGTATACATAACCTACCTATAAAACTAAAGTGATGATAGTGAACTGTGTGCCGCAGCGTAAGATAGAGCGCGCGGCTGCTAGTTTGGTTGGATTGACAATCATCATACATATGGTATTTTAAAATAATCATTTAAAAAAACACTATTTATTAGGATGGACCCCTAATAAATAATGTATTTTTGTGGAGTATTTTTCTGTAGTAATAGAAATACTCGTTTAATTATTATTTTTTCTTTTCTTTAATTTTATTTATTATTTTTCCCGGGTTCTAAACTCGATTGACAACCACCCCCTTGAATTTGGCTCATACTTTTTTTTACACCATGTTTATTAAAAAAGCATTTATTTCTGTATAAAGAAAGACTCACTTACTCACTTGGGGTGTCGTAGCACAGTGGTGGCAGCGCTTTGGTAGTAATACCGAAGTTAAGCAACTTACGGCGCGGTCGATGTTTGGATGGACCATTCCGACCATATAGGTGACTTATATCCCGAGCATCTCCGTGCTTCGGAAGGCACGTTAAGCCGCTGATTCCGGCTTTTTTTATAAAGACTCACAAGGAGCACTTATACCCGACACGAACATTCGAAACCATGAGTAGTTTTCTTTTTCCCATCACTTTATAGCTCTCACTAGATGGCGTTAGGATCACTTAAGTAACAATTTTGTTCACATTGGCGGTAAGCCATAGACAAAAAAAAAGTTCGTAATATTGTAAAACGTAGAAAAATACGAAAATATACCTATTCCCGATTTTATTCTATAAAAAATAAATTTGTCAATTACGCAATTCAAAGATTTTCTTTGATTCAAAATTGCATTCTATAATAGCTAACAAACACCTCAACTAAGGGTAAATAAATATACATCTGATTATCCGATCTCTAGTTATAATTGTTAAAAATGACAGCAATAAAGTTTAAACCATAAAACTATCGCAAACATAGTGAATAAAACTATATTAAAAAGGAATGGTAGTTTTTTAAATTCCACCTATACTGACAACACTTAAGCAAATTTTCATTGATAAATTAAACAATCTTGTTTTAAGTATTACATGTATAAAATCAAGCTTAATTGGATAAATTACACGTGGTATGCATTGCTTAGGGTTTTGTTGTGTTTTTAAGATCTGTTGTGGCAACCATTGACTGCACAAACCGTCATTATTATCGAAAATTCGGGAGCTGTTACTCGTACTGCGTGTCCTTGAGCACTAAGGGCTCAATGTCAAATAGTTGCCAAATGGGCTAATATTGAAATGCGCCATTTACGAGCCAGGACTGGGCTTCTAGGTGTTTATATTCTCAGTAGATATTATAATAAGAAGAATATAATAGCAGCAATTGCAAAATTAATGTTTTATATACTGACAAGACATGTCATTAGTTAAGCTTGTCTATGTAGGCCGCCTAAGGAGGTGGCATTCTGCTGGGCTTGCTGGATCAGACGAAACCTTCACCAATCGTCGAGGAGTAGGATCCAAGCAATTTCCAGTTAAATTTATAAGGAATTATTTGAAATAGATAGATAAAAGTGCTATAATAGCAAGATGTTATTAGGAAGGAAATTTAATAAAGATGTAAGGTGAAGTTGGGGTGCTAGGACACATCACGCCCAACCAGTAATACTTAGCTAAAATAGGTTTAAAAGGCCGTTTGAGTTATTATGAATATGGGGGTGAGTTTATTTTATCTAAGAATTATAGCAGAGGGTATTCATTTTCGCCAACGTATAAACCTCTAGGTATATGTTATGGACCAAGTGATAAATTGGGCAGTATACATAGTGCCCGGTCATTATGAAAAAAACGATATCTCATACATACACGTTCAGGCAAAATGCTTTTATCCATTGTGTTTTGAACACTAGAATTGAGCAATAAAGTCTTTTTAAATGAAGAATAAAAACGTCAAATTGATGACCTCCTTTTTTGATGTTAGTATAAAGTAAAAACACTATTAGAAGCTCTTAAATAAGGTATGTAGGTACATGGTAGGAAATTCGTGTCGAACTATTCTAATCAAAGCACTTGTTCAAATAAATATTTGGTATAAATATACGGGAAATGTGTAATTTTGTCAATCACACGCCGACTGAAGCAGTGAAACCACCAAGATGTCTTCCCTGAAGTATATTCTGGTCCTTGGATTGGTGAGTTTTTACCTTTTTTTACCGACTCATAAATTTATTCCATAATTATCTGGACGGAGAAAAAAACTAATGAAGAAGTCTTGAACTTGGTAAAGGAAAAGAGAAAACTAATAGAAACAATTGAGAGTAGAAGAGGGAGAATGCTGGGACACTTGATACGACACGACAGTTTCATCAGAACGATAACAGAGGGAAGAATAGAAGGAAAAAGGAAGAGAGGAAGACCAAGAATAAGCTATATGCACCAAATAAAGCAAAAGTTGAATGTTGCGTCGTATCAAGAGGTCAAGAGAATGGCGGAAGATCGTAAATAATTGAAGAAACTCCACCGACAAGAGCTTGGCTCTTAAATTAGATGATGATGATGAATAACGTAAATGTTTCCGAGGGGTGCGTTAATGCGGTCTGCTTCAACAGTTAAGCTGCTATGATTTTAAATGTATTACAATTAAAAAATACAGTAAAAATATATTTATAAAAATTCAAAAAAAAATATATAAAAAAAATCTTTCAAGTTTTTAATTTTCCTGTATTCTAGACTCGACCCTTAAAACATTGAATTTGGCTCGTACTTTTTTCTACAACCTGTATAAGAAAGGAAAAAGTATATATATTATCAGATTAAATGTCCACGGATCTCTAACATTCTTTACAGGGTGTAATAAAGTATGAGCCAAATTCAAGAGGGTGGTTTAGAGTCGAGTCTAGAATACAGGGAAAAGTTAAAAAAATCTCGTTTTTTTATATATATTTATTCTTCTATTCTCGGTTGACAACCGGGTTCCTTGAATTTGGCTCGTACTTTTTTTAGTGAAAAAATAATAAATAAATATTGCAAATTACTAAATGGAAAATGGGATATGCCCCAAGTTCTTAACTGTTTATTTCATAAAAGTAGAGCTCTTACTAGAGATGTTCTAAGATTCCTGTATGACAGCTCGTGTCTTACTGTACAGGTCGCATTGGTTGCGTCTACACCTATCGGCGAAGACCGGTCAGACAGTTCTGAAGATTTGGTACGTAAAGTCTGTTTTTCTTTGGTTGTCCAATATTGTAAACAATCTCGATACTTACCTATTCCGATTTAACGAAATTATTCATTTTAAAATAAGATAAACACAAAACTCACAACCTACATAGTGAGTCATCGTTGAACACCGAGATCTTTTCAAATCAATTAGTTTCTTTTTTTAATTTTATTCACTGATATTGAGCTCTATTTTTGAATCAATCGGGTCAAGATGGCGTGTGATAGGTATTCCATGTTTAAAGTTGAATTTGGGAATGAAAACCAGTTGTAATCTACATAAAAAGGATTTGAAAAATCATTGCTCAATTTTGTGAGTAATTACGTTTAGATTTTGAGTGATTTCCGTTGATTTTTTATGTGTTTTCGAACGAAAATCACACGCCATATCCAAGCGAGTGATTTAAAAATAGGGGCCATTGTTTTAAAAGTTATAAAAAGATTTTTTGCCTAATTCGACTAGCAAAGAAAAAAACGGACTGTAAATATAATATAACCGTAAGTTAAAATACAGTGTTGCTAAACAGATGTTCTAGTTTTCACTAGACACCTCAAAAAGTTTCAATTTGCTTTAATAAAGTTTCTATAGGCAGATGTAGTTAATTTTTGTGTTTGGGCAAAGTTGTCTGCCATGGGCAAAGTTGCCCGGTTTCACGGTAGGTCTGTCGGCCAACATCTATTTTTCATACCCCTTGCATGGTATTCCCAAAAAAACACGAATCTATACAGGGTGTTTGCAAGGGGTGCCAAAGTTTTAGAGTTTAATGAGACCATCGATATAAACAACTTTTACTATGGGGTCATGGTCGAAATCTTAAATTAAATTTCTCCTGCAAAAATTTGTCACTTCCTTGCAAAATCGCCCGTGGACAGGCACATAAGCATTTTCATCAGAAAGCTGTTAAGGATTCTAACAGAGTTAACATACTAAAAGTCCCCGCCTCTTCCAACTTGTGAGTTTTTATCTTATATTTTTCAAACGGTGTGACGTAGAGAGCTTTAGCACTTTATTCAGAAACTATTAGCATTACACAGATGAAACATGGTAGGTAGGTGTTGTTTTAACTGCTTTCCGATTCAGATATAAAATGACATTGAGGTTCCCAAATCCATTTTTTTTAAAGAAAGAAAGAAAAAATGTTTATTCAGTGCCAACCAACATCAATTACAAAAAAAAAACAAATAGTCTAACATTTTGTGAGTTAGACGCTTCCAACCAAATGGTACAAAATAGGCGTCCTCACTAACCTTTGAACTAAGAAAGCGAAAAATTTGCAAATAGTACATGCTATTAACAAATACTTTTTTTAACGGAAATTGGTTTGAACGAGATTGAACTGGAAGTTCTTAAGATATAGGACATTTTCATTAACCGCAAATATAACTTTGTCTTTCATACAAACACTATGAAAAATAAAGTTATTATTGTCGTCAGTAAATATTATGATATTTTCGCTAGGTGGAAGTAAATGGACTCCGAATTCAGTTAAGGGTGGCACAGAACCCTCAGTGCGCGTGTCCGATTCGCACTTGGCTGGGTTTTTTTGTAGTTTGGCCAGCAACAGTACCCAGGCCAGCAAAAGAACATCTTTCTTTATTGACGTGACAACGTCTTATAAATTGGTTTGCCGGGTGACACTTCAAGAAACTGCGTTACGCTCCGCTCACGTTATTCGCTCACAATGAGAGCGAGTGAGAGGCACGCGTCCCTTCCACTCGGGCATGGTTAGCCCGCCTAAGAACGAGAGAGACAGACATCAAAAGTCGTTGTCACGTAAAACTTTCGCCCGTATACCGACTTTACAGGCAACCATTTTTTTTAAGCTGAGCTTTTTTTGAACAGCATGCTGGTCCGTTCCGTCAGCAGCCACAGCAGCCTGGTCTGCCAGGGCAGCCTGGCCAGCAACAACAGTCTGGCCAGCAACCGCAGTCTGGCCAGCAAAAGCCGCCTGGCCCGCCGCCGCCGCCGCCGCAGCCACAGCAACCACAGCTTAGTCCACAGGAGACAGATAATCCAAACCGGCCTAAAACACCTCTAGCATATTATCGAAGTAACGATGGGAAAACCTACATCTTGTAAAAGTAATTCTGCCTCGAAACGAAAAGTAAGATTTGTTAAAACTTCAAATTTATTAAACGTTAGTTCGGTAAAATAAATTGCTTATCATCAAATTTCCCTTTTTTTTTCTTCTATGCAACCGTGTTTTTATTTAAAAATTTTTTTTTCATTTATTATCATAAAAAACAATAACATAAAAAATAAATAGATAGTGGTTGCCTTCGATCTTAGAACTGTATAATTATTATAAGTGAAATAGCTGGAATAAATATTATAGGTATTTAGTTAATTATATTTTAACGTATAAATACAATACATCAATTAATCAAAGCCCAAAACAAAAGTTTATGATTCGAAAAACTATAAAAAATATCAAAAGTATAAAAATATTTACAATACAGGTGCGTTGATCAAGGATACAACAAATTCATGGTTATTATTATTAATAATAAGTTCATTTATTTCGACAAACCAAGGATCAATTTGTTTCTTAGTTACAAGGAGCGCCTGTTTCACCGTTGAAAATAAGCAAAATTCAAAAACAAAATTCAAGCATGGAACACTTTTCGTCTGGTGTAAGTATTGGACAGAAAACGCAAATGGGAACTTATTGAGACATTGCGAAACAGGCCGAATCAGGATTTGAAAGTTGGCTCGATAGATTAATTTAAAAATAAAGGAAAGTTACCCTGTAAATATCTCACTGCCTGGGCCCTGTTTAATAAACATTACAATTCAACAATTTTGTAAATAACTTACATATTTGTTAAGTTTTATTACAAGTGCTGTTTAATAAACCTTACAAATATGTAGAAAATCTACAAGTAAAAACCTTACAATAATTGTAATTATAAATGCTGTTTAATAAACATTTACATATGTAGAAAACGCCTGTAGAATTCGATGACAAAATTGTAGCTACAAATTTGTAGTTGTAAGTTACAATTACATAAAATGTAAGATTTTGCTGTCAATTATTTTTTTAATTAACGAGGGTGGATTCATAAATATTAAGTAGCATTTATGCTTTATAAAGTACTTTCTTATTTGTTTGATACGTAACGAAAGTCATGGAGCATAGTAACAAAATATTGATTCTGTCTCTAATATATGAAAATAAGGATATTTTATTCGGTAGGTTTAGTGAAACACTTACTCACGATATAACAATAAAAAAGTGGAAAGACATTGCTGAACAGTTAAAATCATTAAGCATCTATAACAAAGACTGGAAAGACCTACGTGATACAACGTGGCAAAACTTTAGAAAAAGGACCATCGTAAGTAGATTTTTAAGTTATTGGAATAGTGCCACCATGTGCATCTGCTAAAATATGGTACTGTGAGCCACATCCCATCCAGTGCAATGTACACTAAATTTGCTGAGTGGGTGTAAGGGCTACGTTTCTATTTGAATCGAATTTAAGATGATGTCCAATTTTTGTTACCAAATATTCGACGGTAGTTTTGCTGACCCGAAATTTTTCGTTGAAAGTAAAATCTGTCTAATTAAAACTAAAGTTTATCCGTTTACGAAAAACTCTCCGCTGCCGTTCACTTATATACTCATCATCACTACTGTCACTACTTCCACTACTCGTTGTTAGGACCATTTTTATATATTTATTTCGATTTTCTTTACTTATTATGTCGAGGCAAAGAATTGTAAATTTTTGACACAAGGCGAGTCTACCTGTCGGAATTGTAATATAATTTACAAAATATGTAAACTTGTAACTACAATTATGCGTTCAATAAAGCAGTTTTCCCTACAAATATGTAAATTGTCACCTGTAGAGAGAAAATGTTTATTGAACAGAAACTTGTAAAATTGTAGCTACAATTCTACAATTTTGTAGATTTTCCACCATGGTAAATTTGTAAGTTGTATTCTTTATTGAACAGAAACTTGTAGAATTGTAGCCTGTAATTTACAATTACAATTTACAATTTGTTATGTTTATTAAACAGGGCCCAGGGGCAAATACCGTACTCCAACAGCTCTATTTTTGAATCACTCGCGTCAAGATGGGGAGTGATATTGTGTACCAAGTTATTATGTATATGTACTATGCTTAAGTTTATTATACCTTTATATTATGTATTAATGTATGCGGTATTTATGTAATAAGTAGTATGTATGTTTATTGTGTTTTATCTCGTCAAGTATGTGTGAACGAGACACAATAGAAATTCCATTATAATGCGACTCTCGGCAGTCGTTTAATACCTGACTGATTAAAAACCTTTTGTAATTTTTATCGTCAAGCTTTTTCTTTTACCCCTCTTACACTTCCTTCGCGCCGCCTGTATTTTCTCTGTATAGACCAATGGTTGACTGGTAGAGAATGCTTTTAGCATTAAGTCCGCTAAATGTACCTTTTGTTTGTGCATGAAGTATAATAAATAAAAATAAAAAAGATTATTGGAATGAAAACAAGTTGTAATGTACGCAGGAAGGATTTGAAAAATCATTGCTCAATTTTGTGAGTGCTCACGTCGATATTTCGCGTGGTTTTTTTCGATTTTTTACTAATTTTCGAACGAAAATCACACGCCATATCCAAACGAGTGACTCAAAAATAGGGCCCCAAGTAAGTATGTGGTAGTATGAATGAATGAATGAATGAATGAATGGATGAATAAATGAATGAATGAATGATTTATTTGCATTTAAACGGGTAGAAAGTTTACAAGTTTATGAGTTGTGGTATGAGCCATTCTCCACCACGCGGGCTCAACGCGCTTCGCGGAGAGTGTTTGCAAGGCAAGTGACGATCCATGCTGACAGATTTTTGGTCACCCATCCAAACACGACAGTCGTGTTTATGGGTGACCAGGGGCCCTATTTTTAAATCACTCGCGTCAATATTATGAGGTTTTCGTTCGAAAACGAGCTTTTTTCTATGACTTTTAATACATCTTCGAACGAAAATCACTCGCCATCTTGAAGCGAGTGATTCAAAATAGAGCTCCAGATTTGTGATATTTTTGTTTATTTGTGGCCGTATTATATCGTAGTATAGGATTTTAAACTTTCGCGTTGCATCGCAATTACTATTAGACATGACGGGTCTAAACGCGAATAAAAACTTGATGAGTTGCATTTACTCACTGCTCGACGTTTCGGCGGAATTGCAATATCATTAATATCCAAGCGAGTGATTCAAAAATAGGGGCCCTGGGCACAATTCAACACGTTTATGTCGCTTTTGCCATGGACACGCTAAGAAGAAGATGAATAGAAATGTAAGTCTATAAGATGATATGCGCGAGCCAAGCGGGCGCGAAAAACTTATCCTACATTCACATTTTTATCAGGGGCTCTATTTTTAAATCACTCGCTTCAAGATGGCGAGTGATTTTCGTTCGAAGATGAATTAAAAATTAAAATTAAAAATCATTAAAAAAAACTCGTCTTCGAACGAAAATCACTCGTAATATTGACGCGAGTGATTCAAACTACATCGAAACAATTGCGATTTAGCGATTTCTCGTACAGATAGTGCAAAAGATATTTTTAAAATTATAAAGTGAAAACCGGTTAAGTGCGTGTCGGACCCGCGCACTGAGGGTTCCGTGCCACCCTTAACTGAATTCAGGGTCCACTTACTTTCACTTAACAAAAACATCACAATATATTGCGACAGCAAAAATAACTTTGTTTTTCATAGTTTTTGTATGAAAGACAAAGTTATATTTGCGGTTGATAAAAATGTGCAATATCTCAAAAACTACTGGTTCGATCTCCTTCAAACCAATTTTCGTTGCAAGTTTTTGTTAAGATCTACATCATATATTTTTTCCAAAATTTTCACTTTTTTAGTTCAAAAGTTAGATGGGGGGGGACGCCCATTTTACCACTTTGGAAGCGTCTATATCTCAAACCTTACACTTTTAGAAAAAATTGTTTTAGAAACCTCAACATCATTTTAAAAGACCTATCCATAGACACCCCACACGCATAGGTTTGAGTAAGAAAAAATTTTTAAGTTTTAGTTTCATGTATGGGAGCCCCCCCTTAAATATTATTTTTTCTTACTTTTTGTATCTGAATCGGAAAGCGGTGAACAAAATACACTTACCTACCAAGTTTCAGCTATGTGATGCTTATAGTTTCAGAATAAAGTGGCTGTGACATACGGACGGACAGACAGACAGACAGACAGACAGACAGACTTGACGAAACTATAAGGGTTCCGTTTTTTGCCATTCGGCTACGGAACCCTAAAAATGGTTTTAGAAACCTCAACATCATTTTAAAAGACTTATCCATAGACACCCCACACGCATGTGTTTGAGTAAAAAAAATTTTTTAGGTTTTAGTTTCATGTATGGGAGCCCCCCTTAAATATTTTTTTTCTTACTTTTTGTATCTGAATCGGAAAGCGGTAAACAAAATACACCTTCCTACCAAGTTTTATCTATGTGATGCTTATAGTCTACACTAATATTATAAAGAGGAAAACTTTGTTTGTTTGTTTGTTTGTTTGTTTGTTTGATTGTAATGAATAGGCTCATAAACTACTGGACCGATTTTGAAAATTCTTTCACCATTCGAAAGCTACATTATCCACGAGTAATATAGGATATATTTAATTTTGAACAAAAATAGGGTTCCGTAAGATATTAGGGTTTTTCGGACACAAGGTGTAAAAAATCAACCAAAACAGTTACTTATTTTGCGTACCCTGCCTAAACTATTAAAGATAGAACCATAAAATGTTCTAAGTAATTGTAGACCTTATAAATATCTACAAAAAAGTCCGGGACATACTATACCTATCTATGTCGGGTGAGGCACAAGAACCATTTTTTTTATTGAAAAATCTTGATTATTTTTTGGACTACATTTAAACGCGTTTATTTTACTCATGCTATTAATCCTTGTCAAAATTAATTATCTCATCACTAAGTACAGTTAATGTAAATAATATTTGGTCTTTAAATGATTAAAATTGGACGTTTGGTTCTGAAGTTATAGCGATAATAAATTGGACGTTTGGTTCTGAAGTTATAGCAAAATTAAATAGTAGATTGTTATACAAGGGGAGAAAGCAACCCATTTCACTCGAGATGTTTCTGTGAAATGGTGCTTTCACCCGAGTTAAACATACTATTTTTCATTTCGACTGTGAGGAAAAACATTAAATTTACAATAGTGGTTATAGATATCATGGTGAGGTATTATGTAGTACAGCGAGAAAGAAAAACTCAAGTTTTTGCACAAAAAGACAGTTAATTTACAGTTTTCCAAACATCTAACATGATTAGAAAGAATAACGACACGAATACATGAAAACAGTACGAAAAAGCAGACAAAACGAAATAATTAAAATCCTTGTAAAAAATATCGATCGAATTTTCCCCACAGATAATAATTGTCAAAATTTAAAAAGTAGGCATAGAGTTCAAAAAGAAAAAATGACACGGACAATGTAAAAAAAAAAGTGTCATCTTGGTATTATGGCGGGAAGCCGAATATTTTAATCACAGATTAGTAATATGTATATTTTAATTGTAGATTGAATCAATTGAATATTTTTTTATATCAACAATCATAATAAACATGTTTTTCAATGTATAGCTATGAAAAAATGTTTATTATTTTTCTAATATGATGTGACTCAATTATCTTTGACCCAAGCTTTGAATGCATGCCTTGACTCTATACCATGCCAATTAAAACTAAATTACTTTCCACCCTAGGGATGGATAAGCTATTTTCCACCCGGCTATCTACACAGGAAAGTGCTATTTTCCGAACAGGAGAGATGAAAATACATATTACGATTTCTGCTGCACGGCCGGCCCGTTGCGAAGTAGGCTTTACCAAGGCCCGGTGAGCGTGTGGGAGGGGGAGTTTAGATCTATGAGTAAGGTACCCGCGCGGCGCGATTTTCAGTAAAAATTTCTTTCGCACTCACGATAAACAAATCCCTGGGCCAAACATTCAAATTAGTAGGAATTTATTTACGAAAAGAATGTTTTACGCATGGGGTCGGGGCTCCCGAGCATCAGTATATTTTGTTACCAGAAAATAATGTAACGTCAAATGTTGAGTATAGAGAAGCTCTACAATAATAGCTTAAGTTTTCTATCCTAAAACAACGGGTTGCACTCCGGGACTTAACAACTAACACCCACAGAAAGAAAATCTGTTCAGCCTGCGGATAGTGACTGCTTCGTCGAAGTTAGTGTCGGTGTCTGTGAATTGACATGGGAATCATTTGTTTGCTGACCGTGTCTTTCCTGGGTAGGCTTTTTGCAGCGGTAACCGACATCCACGCGGGCGGAGCCGCGGGCGACCGCTAGTTTCAGAATAAAGTGGCTGTGACATACGGACGGACAGACAGACAGACAGACAGACAGACAGACAGACAGACAGACAGACAGACTTGACGAAACTATAAGGGTTCCGTTTTTTGCCATTCGGCTACGGAACCCTAATAGACACATTTTCCCTTCACGACAAAATTCCTGTGCAAATCTCGCATGGGGTCTTCACAAAATGGTTCCGTATTAAGTATGGCCGTTAGGTATGGCCGCTCTATTACCACCCTCGTTTCGCTCGGGAGTCAAAATAGGCTAATTTCCACCACAGAACATAATATAATAGTAAGTACTACATAGTTTCCACTAAGAACAAAGCACAATGTTGGTTATTTCTATTAATTATGGTTTAGAGATATCATAATGCGAATTAATTAACGAATTTAAATAAGGATTATTATTTTTTTAAATAATTTAGTTTGTCCAAAACGCACATTTGGTCACATGACCGCAAACGCCTATCAGAGGGTGTGACGTCATGCCTTTCGCAATGGCGGGCTTTTTTTGGTGTCATTGACAACTATTCATAGTATTTTGCTCTCTAAAAGACTTTCTAACTTCCGCTGTGACGTCAGTTAGTACGCCATGACAGTTCGAGCGTTTTTGAGACCCATAAAAATTTTTGAAAATCATGCAAATCCTACTTCCTACTACTATTATAAAGGCGAAAGTTTGTAAGTATGGATGTATGGATGTATGGATGTTTGTTACTCTTTCACGTAAAAACTACTTAATGGATTTGAATGAAACTTTACCACAATATAGCTTATACATCAGAATAACATATAGGCTACAATTTTTGAGGTTTCTAATGTGAGGTCATAAAAAAACACATTTTTTGCGCTACTAGACGGGACGAACCTGAAGTCCACGCGAACGAAGTCGCGGGCAAAAGCTAGTGTTTAATATTTGTAAAAATATCCAGGTAAGTATTTGATCAATATAAC
The DNA here is from genome assembly GCA_963584085.1 of Pyrausta aurata. Lineage (NCBI taxonomy): Eukaryota > Metazoa > Arthropoda > Insecta > Lepidoptera > Crambidae > Pyrausta > Pyrausta aurata. Next base: position 3,624,552 of record OY757281.1, read on the forward strand.
TTACTAAGGTAAGGTAAGGTATTATTTAGTTTATAAAATTTAGTCAACTAGCCTATTATAGGTCGACCGCAAAACTGAGACGTTTCTGACGTCACTTTTGTCGGTTTTATTTTCATTTCCCTCCCAATTAATGTACTCCTTAGGAGTGCTATAAATTAAACGATCTTTCTTTTACCTTGAAGAAAAACATTTAATTCATTATAAAAATTATGGAGTACATTATTTCGGAGAAAAATATAACAAAAGTGACGTCAGAGACGTCTCAGTTTCGCGGTGTACCTATAGACTCCTTTCGTTTTACTGTGGATTCAAAATGGCGCCCGTGCGTGCCATAAGACACTTTAATAATCTACTTTTTCACATATTTCTAGACTTTTCTCTGATTACGTATTCAAAAATATTAATTTGTCAATTTCACGCTATCGACCTGGAATTTATATTTTGATACTAAAATAAAGTATATTTATTCAAGTGTTGGATTTGTTAATAATATGTTAATTTTGGCATACCATTACAAGTGACGTTATTGATTTAAGGGTTAGCTTTGCCAATTACACACCTAAAGTTGTTAAAATTATTTACATTGAAACTTCGGTTTCATAAATGTATGTATGTGTATATGTATGTATGTGTGTATGTATGAATGTGTGTATGTATGTATGTTTGTCCACGGATTTCTCGAAAACGACAAGTGATATTGACTTGAATCTTTATTATCTTTATTCGTTCAATCAGATATAACCTTACGATACACAGTGTAAGTTTCATCAAAATCGGTTTAGTAGCTTTTGAGATATATAGGTCAAACCAACAATCAAGAAATAAAAGTACAAAAAAAACACCTTTAAAAAAATTCACTAAAAAACTTAAAACAAACCTCCTATTTATAGCAGTAACAATTATCATTTCTAGTTGCACCAACTGGCAACGCCTATGCAAATCATGCATCCAAAATCCATCGACTCCAAAAGAATTTGTTTCTCATTAATAGAAGATATACAGGCGGGAAGAAGTCCCGTCTGTTCAGTATATAGAGGTAAAAGGTTAAGATGGAAACTAACTCCCTAGTGGCGTAGATATTCCTTTCCCTAAGATACTAATTCCTAGAGATGCGCCGAGTAGCACTTTTGCCGAGTACCGAGTACCGAGTATTACTCGGTTCATTTTTTTTTCCAACCGAGTACTCGGCCGAGTAACTCGGTTCAAGCAAACTCCTGTTTCAGGTGTGTAAACAAGTACAAACCAGGTTCGCGCAAGTAAGCTTTCATCAAGCCACTATGGCCGCATTGATCCTAAAAGCCCAATTACTTTTTTTTGTATAACAAAATCCACAGCATGATGATAACATAAAATATAGACATTTAAGACTTACAGCCAATGACGAATTTACATTTTATTAAATAAATTTAAATAAGGTCGCTATTTCAAAGAGAATTTGCTAGCAAAAGACAAGTGTCCGTTCGAGTGGTAGGCAGGGCCCCTAACAAGGTATTTAGAACTAGCACGCTTAACAAGAGTACCTGCAAGCACCATTCACAGCTGATTATCTTCGGAGGCTGGTAAAGTCTACGAAGAAAATGGAATTGTATGTTACTAGAACGTGCAGAGAGCTTTGCATCACCACAACACAATCTAACATTATAAAATTTCACATATTATTATTTTTATTAACGTTTTCCTTATTTTGTCTCTACTTATTCATTATCATAATTAAGGTTTTGATAGATTTCCCCAGTCGTTTATATAATTTCTACCTTAATATATTGCTTTACTTAAACCGAGTATACTCGGCATTGAAACCGAGTTACTCGGCCGAGTACGAGTATCAAAAAACCTGCCGAGTACGCCGAGTACCGAGTATTAACCGAGTACTCGGCCCATCTCTACTAATTCCCTATAGAGCCCTACCCTAGCCGAACAATAGATACGTAGATATAATAAGGATGATGTGGTAGGAGAGCTGCTCCCAGGTCGCCCCGGGTAACAGCGTCAGGACGGTAGGTAGGTGGCGTGGACCCGCTGCCAGTCTTGCAGACTCACCAGACTGATCATAGTGACGGCGAAGGGTGTCTTGGCCGCAGCGGAAGGAAATGAGAACCAACACGGACGGTTGATATCTAGTTTATTTGTTACATGTATTATGATTGTAACGTGCGTTAACATATTAGGTTTATAGTAGTGTGCCGCCGGTGTGAGTGCCGACGGTGCTTGCAATGTAGGTCGCTGACGCCGTGGTTCTTGCGATGTACGATGCTAGCTCGTACAGTACACAAATGCTTTTTTAAGCTTTTTAGTCAGTTATTTGAATGGTTTTTTTTAATTTTTTTAAGGCATCGTTTTATTTCATTTATCGGGAACCAGCAGACCCCTTCAGTTATACAGGGTGTTTTTGCAAGGTGGCGCCAATTTTTTGGAGGTGAATGATATCATCAATATGAACAACTTTTACTATGGGCCCATCGTTCAAACTTATTTTTTTTGCGTGACTGATATTGTATGGGGCACATGTTTTTTTTTTAAGTTTTGGACCATGATTTTGTAGTAAAATTTGTTTATATGATTGTTTCATTCACCCCCAAAAACACGCTGTATAACATACAAAACAAGAAATAAATAACAACTGTAAACTGTAACGCCATACCTCAACAACTTCCAAGCGTGAGGAGATGTCGACGCACACCACTAGATGGCGCTGGGAGTAACTTGACTGACACTATGTTCTCGTTTCTTCGTTTACTTAAGACCTTCCACCTAATCTTCTATGATATAAAAGTCGGGTTTTTTCTCTGATACTAGATACTGTACTATAACTTCAGAACGCTCGAACCGATTTCCGTTTTCCATTCCACGGTTTTGAATTCGTTGAATTATGTCTCGGGCTACGTGAGGTTTAGAGCGAAGGAAATTCCCATAAAACGGGGCCGGGGCTCGGGGCGAAACGAAGTTCGCTGGGACCGCTAGTCAACTATATAAAAATAAGTCGGGTCTTTCTCCCTGACGCTATAACTCCAGAACGCACGAACCGATTTCCACGATTTTGCATTCGTTGAATAGGTCTCTGGCTACGTGAGGTTTATAGCAAAGAAAATTCCCATGAAACGGGGCCGAGGCGAAACGAAGTTCGCTGGGACCGCTAGTACCTACACTATATTCATCGTCAACTGAAACTTATTAAAGTCATTTTTCATCGACCGCCCCCGCAAGTCTTTTTATACAACGAGAATATAAGTAACAAAAAAATGGCCGCTTGTCGCATATTAGCAATTTGCGGGGCTTATTTTATTACCTAAATTTTAATTTAGCATGAAAAAAACATATTTTATGTATTAATTATGTAAAGAAGAACCAAAATTTAGATTTTTACTAAACAACGATTTGGATTATACTACATAATGCTTAAAGTTCAAATTAGAGTGACAGGCAATAGTACCTAATGGCGCAAATAAATAACACAATTTCCTAAATAGCCATGAGTATTATTTGATTAATAATTTGGGAACCACTTGTACAAATAAGTATTTGATATAAATACACAGGTAATTTGTAATTTTGTCAATCACACGCTGACTGAGTGAAGTAGTGAAACCACCAAGATGACTTCCCTGAAGTACTTTCTGGTCTTTGGATTGGTGAGTTCATACGTTTATATTTTTTATTTTTACCGACTCAAGGAAATTGGTATGCTATTCGACATGTATGTACTCGTATGTGATATTGTTAGATATTATTAATATTGAGTATTCAACATACTATCATATCATATCAATATGGCATGGATGTAAGTATGTGATATCGTCGGAATTGGATAATTTTTGTGTATTTGATCTACTCACCGGCACAGTTGACAAAAATTCATATTTTTATGTACATTAAACTACATTTTTTATATTTTTCTTGGAAGAACTTAGAACTAGAAAATCATTTGAAAGCATAGGTTAGTTTCATGTATGGATGTCAATAAATGACTTTTTTACTTTTTGTAATCGTAAAGCGGCTAACTACTTTTCATTTGTTCAGTTATTTTCATGTTATTCTATTCAATAATTTTTGTTACAGATCGCATACGCTGCGTCCTCTCCAATCAATTTTTCAAGCTTTGGCGATGAAAATGCTGACAACCCTGGATTAAAAGGGGGTGCCGGAGAGCTGGGAAACGCCTCTGGCTCTTTAAATAGCGCTAAAAATGCTGGTTTGAACGGTGCACAGAATGCTGAAACATCGGGTGACGGATTAGATGACCAGAACTCAAGCGTTGTTAATGCAGGCTCTAAAGCTTTAAGTGGCGCCGAAGATCAGGCGGATAGTGCACAAGGAATTGCAAAATATGCACAAAACACAGCAGGGGATGCTCAAAATACAGCAGATGTTGCACAAAAGAACCTCAATGATGCCCAAGAGCAGGCCAGTAGTGCACAAGGAAGTGCAGAAGATGCTCAAACGAACGTAGATAATGCGAAAAAGAATGTTAAGGATATACAAAAGAACATTGGTAAGGCACATAACGGTGCTCAAGACGCCCAAAATAAAGCTAATGATGCTAAAAATAATATTGATGATGAAAAGAATAAAGTGAACGATCAAGAATCTGAAAAAAATAGTGGCTCGGCTTTCAATGGCGCAACTAATGGTTCAGGTTCTGACGGTTCCCAGGGTAAATTAACTGAAGACAACACAGGTTCAAATTTAAACCAGGGTGACTCAAAACATGATTTAGCGTCTAAAAATAATCAAAGTGGCTCAGGTGATGTTGGCTCATCGGCATCCCGTGGTTCCCCAAGTGGGCCTGCACCTATTAAAAATGGCTCATCTGGTGATGGCTCAGACACTACCGTAAGAGGTGGCTCTAAATCTAGAGGCCAGAAAGGTCTAAATAGTAGTAGCTCAGGGTATGCAGTTGATCAAGGCGGCTCAGACTCTACCGTAAACAAAAGTGGCTCAGCCGATGATGGCTCAGCTGATAATGGATCATCATCTAGCGGCAGCTTCGGATCTGACGGTTACCAAGGGGTCGCATCTGGTAGCAAGGATCCATCTAATCGCCAGGCATAGGGCAAGGATCCATCTAATCTTTAAAATAATTCCGACTTGAATCAAAACGAACGACGATATGTTTTGTTGAAGAGTTAAATCTAAGATTTAATTTTTCATCGTCATCATCATTAACAGCCCTAGGACATTCAGCATAGGCCTCCCTAACAGTTTTCCACAGCGAATGGTCGGTGGACGTCCTATGCTGCGACTTTTACTTGTTAATTTGGTAAAATACATTACTTACAAATGATGTTTTTGTTTTATTTATAACGTGTTTTTAATGTGCTGCGATTGCGATTCTAGTAAGGTAGTTAAAGGTAAACCGCTTTATTGAGGCTTCGCCTGCGGGGGCACAGGGGCGCGGGGAGGGACGAAAGCGCGGTTCGTAAAGGCGCGGCGGGTGTAACCGCGCCGCCCGCACCCCTCACCCAACCTCAATAGATGTATTGTCAATTTAAATAAAGTACTTCCTTTATATTGGGTACCTACTTATTTTCAACTGTTTCTGCCTCACCAAATATTCATTTATTGCATCTGTAATAGTTTTTTTTTTACAGCGGATGTATGCTTATAAAATAGTTTATCTATGACATGCCAATGAGGCGTACAATATTGTAGGCACTATACCTAAGTACCGATAATTTTTACTCAAAAACTTTAATAATTATGTAGGTATACATTTTGAAAACTTTCTTAATCTAATATTAAGTATTTCGCTTAAAAATAAATGTGCCTAGCCATGGTTGAATGGTAGAGAATGCTTTAAAGCATTAAGTCCGCCTTTTGTTGTGCAATAAAGAATATATGGATATAAATAAATAAACATTTATTTTGAAGAAGAAAACAGCGTTTCAAACACGTAGGTTGTTGATACCATATCGATCTAGACAGTTTTTAAACGAAATAAAACGCATTAAAATCGGTCCATTCGTTTAGGAGCTACGATGTCTGACTCATAAATGTAATCACTACTTGTGCCACTAAGTTCTAAGATTGAAAGTGATAATAATTTTATGCTTTTAAAGTCGGGAGTACCATAGAGAAATACTTAGACTACTCAGGGGCCTTATTTTTGAATCCATCGCGTCAATAATATTATGCGTGATTTTCGTTTTTTTCTTTGACTTTTATTCATCTTCGAAAGAAAATCACTCGCCATCTTAAAGCGAGTGATTCAAAAATAGAACTCCAGGGGCTCTATTTTTGAATCACTCGCTTGGAAAAGGCGTGTGATTTTCGTTCTAAAACGAATTAAAAATCAACAAAAATGACGCGAAATATGGACTTGAGCATTCACAAAATTGAGCTTTATTTTTTCGAATCCACACAGGAGGTGTGGATTACAATACAATACAACTGGATTTCATTCCAAAATTGGACTTTATTTGATGAATATCACGCGCCATCTTGACGCGAGTGATTCAAAAATAGAGCTCCAGGGCCCCTATTTTTGAATCACTCGCTTGGATATGGCGAGTGATTTTCGTTCGAAAACGATTTTTTTTCTATGACTTTTGACACTACGTCGAACGAAAATCACTCGCCATCTTGAAGCGAGTGATTCAAAAATAGGGCTCCTGATGTCTGTCAAAAAAATTCTCATTAACTACTTTTTTTATGGCCTTCGTTCGTCTTGCGAGAGTCGAGTTTAAAACGGGGAAACGAAGAAAAAAGGAAACATTTGCGAAAAAGGAGTTCCAACTCATCAATTTAGCTCCACAAAATAGTGACTTTCATACGTAAAGGCATGTCAATATTAAGATACTAGTACCAAAACACTATACGTGCCTTTAAAATTTCCCACTATTAGACCAAAAGCCCATCATTAGAACCCGATTTGGCAACAATGGAACCAACTAAAGGGTAAACCCTCTGGGCCCCTATTTTTGAATCACTCGCTTGGATATAATATCACACGCCATCTTGACGCGAGTGAATCAAAAATAGGGGCCCTGAATTTATGATTTTTTACTAGTACCAAAACACTATATACGTGCCTTTAAAATTTCCCACAATTAGACCAAGTTCGCATTATAAGATAACAATTTGGCAACAATGGGACCAACTAGAAGGTAATACCCTGTAAATAGATCTATTTTTTTTTAATCGGCCTACAAATAACTGACATATGAGGTAGGTAATATAGATAGACACGAAAAAAACGTCAGATGAATTAATGACCTCCTCCTTTTTGAAGTCGGTTAAAAATGCGGAATTGTCAACTTTGCTTTGAGTAATCAATAAAAGCGCCTAGACCATATACAAAATACATTTATTAACTTTAATAATACAATTTAGAATTAAAAAAAACTTCAGTTAATTGTACTACCCACCGACTCCAAATTAATTTGTTTCTCCTAAAACAAGACTAATGCAAAAATTAAGGAAATTGTGTGAAAAATCAGAATTGTGCCGCATTCACGTAAAATAACGCCTAATTCCATTAAATAAATAAGTTCTGTCATAATAACTCTAAAACTGAATTATAATTTTTATTTTTTATACAGTAGCTTATATAAGGACAACTGAACAAACATAATAATAGCACCTGTGTGCTATTTACCTAGATATAAGTACAAGTAGTGTTCCGCGGCTATACTCATTGAAAACTGATACATTTTTGAAAAAATTTTTTTTAGTTCTAAAAAAGATGTAGATGTTATTAATTCGACAAGGTTCCAAAGCATTCCGGGAGCTCCGGGGCTATATTTCCATAGACAAAAACAAAGTTGCTTCACTGTTAGCGCCATCTAGCGTTGAATGGACTAACTACAAGTCAGTGCCATCTATTAACGAGTAATAGTATCATTTTCTTATCAGAGCTAGAATAAATAATTAATTACACTTTCAAAGTTATTTATTGACTTTTTAACGTTATCTTTCCAATTAATATGCATTTTATTCGTTGTTCTTAAAAAACAACATTTTAAAGTCTTCGTCAGCCTTGATTATATTGAATTCAATCGATTTTAACTCTCGTTCTCTAGGTAAATAAGGTTGTACTTTATACACAAAACATACATACAAACAAACCTCCTACATATAACTATATGCGATCGCTTACTTTCACTTAGCTTCATTATTATTTGTCACACAGTAACTGTTTAGTATTCGCCGTCGTCATGCCATCCTTTATTTTACCAGCGTTAATGGTGAGTGAAAAAATATATATTTATTTTATTTCCAGTGAGTTGTTACTACTACGTATAGAGAAGCTATGCCAAGCAAAAAAAATTTGTCACAAAAACGATAACAAAATTGTGACCTTTTCTTTGAAAATTTGAATTTCGAATCATGATTTGTACTACGAGTTGATGGCCGGGTCATCAATTTAGGGAGCATAAAATTTGTTCGTGATGTCAGTTCCATACGCTAGTAATAGTAGTTCAATGTTTATTTCAACTTGTTTTGCTTCAAGCAATTTTGCAAGAGTGTCTATTTATCTATTATATATATAAAAGAAAGTCGTGTTAGTTACACCACTTATAACTCAAGAACGGCTGAACCGATTTAGCTGAAAAATGGCAGGGAGGTAGTTTAGAGCCAGGAAAAGGACATAGGATACTTTTTATCCCGTTAGACGGGGCCGGGGCTGGGGTGGGATGGGGCCGGGGCGAAACGGTGGGGAGGTAGCTTAGAACCAGGAGAAGGACATAGGATCCTTTTTATCCCGTTCAACGGGGCCGGGGCTGGGGCGGGACGGGGCCGGGACGAAACAAAGTTCGCTGGGACCGCTAGTATTGCAATAAAGAGATAACTACCTACGAGGATAGTTAGTCTTCTTAAATAAGAAGACAAATTCAAGAACTAAGTTAGGCTCTTTTCGGTGGAGCTTTTTCTAAAACTCCAAATTAGGGAACATAGTTTCCCTCTTCCCTTGCTTCCTCACCATTTTTTCACCGGTTTTCAGCAGTTTCTCGAAAATTTTGTAGTATTTTTTTTTTTCAGATTCTCACCTTAGGCAACATCAGCAGTGCTGCCATAGGAAAAATGTTTGACTTGGGGTCTTTAACAAGTGACGTCGAAGAAAAGGTTTCGGATGTAGTACCAGAGATGGCCAAACACGAAAAAATTTATGAAAAAAAACCTCTAGACTTAACGAAGACGGGCGTCGCCAGCCCTCTAGGCTTATCACAGCTTAACGAATCACTATTAAAATCTAATAACCACAGTCAACTATACCAAATCATCGAAAAAAGTCTGTTAAAATCTCTTAATACTAAAACAGATCCGAAAGATTTGCCTGAAGGAGTAGAGGCCACTAATCAGAATTTTGAAAGCTATTTTCCACTCATTTTGAGCAAGATTATTTCTTTAATAATGACAGGATTAGATGATTGATTTTATTTTTACACCATGTACTCGTGATTCTTGTAAATAAAGATGTTTATGAATCCCGTTTTTTTTTATTCTAATGGAATGTTATCTCCTACTTACCTATTTATTATTGAACAGTCCCCAGCACATCAGACTAATAATATATTTTTGTTGAAAAATAGCACTTATTCTCCAACATCATACATGATACCGCAGTGTTTAGCTTGACGTGCTGGTCGTCCGCCATACTAACTGTTTCAGTTTAGAGCTAGGCTATTAAGAATGATTTCGATGAATGGTGCAAGCTTTGTTGCATAGACCTACATTCTTGTAACTAGTATTATGGCGAAATTAAAAGTGAAATTGCATGCTAAATCTCTCTCAGTATAATCGTATAGCCTGTGCTCTTTGCTTGGGTAAATGTGGTTGTAGTAAGCACATAGTAAGCATAAACCCTTTGCTTACGTTTTAAAAAAAACTTATCTTTATTGTCGCTGGGTATGCATAGCCGAAGATAGCGCTTGCTGGCACAAACAGTGTTGGGTGGCTATGATTTTTCTTTTTAACATCATTGATTGGTTGGGCGGGTTATCATCTCATTCAGTGGTGGTGACAGTGAGTGAGTCCTATTATAAAGTGTGAGTTCCACAGATTTATTTGTTGTGTTTCAAATACTTTAAATCATGGACCCGGGCACTGTGGACACCATTTTGTTTACTTGCAAGCGCGTGCTAGCTAGCACTTTTATTGGATCTGTCTTAGGTGTCATTTTTGTCTGTCACACCTTAGCTGTCAAGTGTTTGTTAGGAGAAAAAAAATAGCTGTCAAGTGTCAGCATGCATTGTTTTTTTTTCACTCGTTTTTCTTTCACGTTTTCCTATATCATTTTCATATTTATTTATAATTTTGATCAACAAAATGAAAAAGAAACGTACAAATTCACCATCTAAAGCCAAAATACAATGTCATATTTGCCACAAAATGGTGCTAGGCGGCTCATACAACTTAAAATCTCATCTTTACCAGCACAAAGTGATCGCGCCGCGTTTTCAATGCGAAGTGTGTTCAAAACAATTTTATAGGAAGGACGTATATAAAAGGCATATAAATGTGCACACAGGCACCCAAAGAACGCACATTTGTGATTATTGCGGACGGGATTTTGTTGACAAACGAAATTTGATCAATCATCTGAAAATTCACGATGTCGGCGTCAATGATGGCAAATACTACACTTGTAAAGCATGTGGTGCCAGTTACTGTGAAGAGAGACTCCTCAAATACCACATACGAAAAGAACACTTCAATCTAGAGGTAAAAGATGCTGATGTTGTCAAGAAAACGCTCAATGAAACTTGGGTTGAGCGAGTTATGGAGACAGAAGTATGTGTGCAGATGACTAAAGTCAACAATAATGTTATAACGATCAAAAAGTGTGGTTCGGTTAAGACTGAAGACCAAGATATCGATAAAAATGATGACAACCACTTCCAAAAATACATGCATTCCGTCTTTGCAAGTACAGACCGATCTCAATATTCCAAAGCGATTTGCAATTATTGTAATAAAGAAATGCTGAAGAAGAGTCTACAACCGCATATAAGGGAGAGGCATTTAAATGTTCGCCGATTCAAATGTGAATCCTGCCCGAGAAGCTTTAACCGTCATTATCAGCTTGTTAACCATGCATGTGGGAAGTTTAGAGGTAAAAATATAAAAAAGCAACTATAAAATTTATGATCTTCATAGTTAGAAAATCAAGTAAATGAGGTCTCCCAAATAGCAATGAATACTACAGCTACCTGGCAGCTATGGGCCTAGTTTAATTTTTTTCTCCTCATGTTAAGTTGCGAGCCCATTAGAATTTTAAAACATTTTGTATGGGATGGATAAAGTTGCAGTAGGTGGCGCTGTAACTATTCCATACAAAATTGTAACTCACTTGGCGCGCTTGCAATCAAAGGTGAATGGAAATACTCAATCTAGGACTCCCTCTTGATCCGGCTGCATAAACAATAGATTGTTGTTAAACAATGATTTAAAGGATTACAAAATAAATCATTACTTAATTGTCAGGCTTAAAAACTTTTACAAAGAAATTATAAGCTTAAACTTTTACAAATCTGTCTGTTATATCTAACGTTATATCTAACAGTTCACAATTGAATGTTTTTATTGCCATAATAATTATATTTTTGGGATTTTTATTCTACTTTGGCATTTTTTAATAAAATTAGAATTGTGAACTGTTGTTATTTCTGTGTTATTTATTTCTGATATTTCTGTGTCAAAATATTGAAAGAAAACAAACTTTATTATTGTACTGTAGTTATGTAGTTAAACTTTTATTTATATCATTATGTCTATATAGTAGGTAACAAAAATTTAGTTTTACTTTTAAATTTGTAGACACTGTACACTACTAGATATCTTACTTTTGTGATATTATAGGTCCAGAAACCTAAGTGCCTTATGGTTAACATTAGTTTTATACTTGCATGCCCATGACAGTTTTTTTAATGTAAAATTAAGAAGAGATTTGCACAAATAATAGTCTTCCAAAAATGCAGTATTGATAAATGCATTAGGCACAGTAAGTAGCATAACAGCCTAGTATTGATAATATTCTTTCTTAACATATAAAATTATTATGTATTTTTATATAAGTTGATACTTATAATAAAAGAAGATAACTTTACAAATGCAAGAAAATATATAATAGTACATAAGAAACTTCTCATTTATTATATTTAATTGCCTTCTAAATTTGATAATAAGACTGAATTAATCAGTTGTTACTACTATGTATAGAGAAGCTATGCCAAGTAAAAAATGTGTCGCAAAAACGACAAGATTATGATGTTTTCATTGAAAATTTGAATTTCGAATTATGTTTTGTACTGCGAGTTGATGGCCGGGTCATCAATTAATGGAGCACAAAATTTGTTATTGATGTCAGTTCCATACGCTAGTAATAGTAATTCAATGGAATTAATACATCAATTCACACCACATCAGTGGTCCCCAATGTAGTTGAAATATTTGATGAATTATATAGCCAGTTACAGGTTCCAAAGGAATCACTGTCTTTTGAGATAAGTCTGTTCTGTTTATATTTCTTGTTGGAACCATTTTACAAAATAGGTACGAGTATAACTATTTAGCAAAACTTAATTGACAAAAAGTTTTAGATTCAGGATTTAAAAAAAAAAAGGTATTTGCATGTGTTATTATAAAATTAAGTGCCTTTTAAGACCATTCATGTATAAAGGTGATTTTTACCTTGCATAATTTTATCAATATTTAAGAACATAGCTAAGTTACAAACACGCAAAAGATGCATATGTCTTTATTTACTTAGGTGTTTTCTATAAGTGACTCGCTGGAGGAGTAATTTATAATTTTAGCACAAAATATATGTGTAAATAACAGCCTATTTGCTAATTTTCATTTATGCTACTTTTACTCGACGGCGGCGGCGGCATGAGCCGGACATTAAAAAAAGGCTAAAATGAAATTATTAATTTATTTTTCTCATGCATGAGGCGGTCCAGAATTAATAATGTCTTCTAAACTCATATCTCCATAAATATCTTCAAGATAATCCTCTGTTGTCGTCTGTAATTTGCTACAAGGAGATACTGTCGTTTTTCTTCTCTTATGATGTATCCTTTTTGGTTTAGCTTGATATTTTGACCACTTATTCTTATTAGATATTGTACTGGTTCCATTAAAGAATTTCTCAGTCTTAGGATCGAAATGGCCACAGTCCTTACTGCAAGCGTAGTTTCTTTTGTCGTGTCTCATGACTTTGGAGTAAATTACATCATTTTTAGAGTTCATAATACGAAATATAACATAGTCGTTGTTAACCTGAAACATTCACCGGTAACTTATTAAGAAAATGTGTTAAGAATTATATTTAGTAAGATGAAAGTATTAATTAGCTGGTAATAAATAAAAATCTGGAAGAGAGTAATCAGCATTCTTCGATCCTCACCACCCGCCTATAACTACAAACAAATTACTGGAAAAAATAAACCCTCTAAAAGAAAGAATACTCAATACTTTTGTAAAGAAAGAATACTTGCGCGGTAAAAAGTTGAAATGTCACATTTTTCCCGCCCTCTGCAAATGTCATCATCACGTTCAGAAGTGAACATGTTCGTGAATCGATATAACGTTATAATCGGATCGTCACACGAAAATATTAGTTCGTCTAGGCTTGATACCGAAGGACATGGTTTGTTGATGTTGTTAATATGTGTGTAGTTAACAACACATATCTCGTTTCGATTAACCATTGATAATATTTCATAAGGACATGGCACTGGGTCTTCATCAACTTTCTGAAAAGAAACCAATTAGGATTTGTTTTATTAATAAAGTAATATAAACTTTAGAAAACGAACATTACAGGGTGTACCAGCTGGTTTCTGGTGACTGAGAATACCAAGAACTATCGATTTGTTCCTCATGTATGTTCAGCGAAATTCAATAGGTTTCGAGATATTTCGTTCCGATCGAATTCTGCTGTTGTGGTGACATACGGGTCGTCGGGCGCGGAGTGCGGACAGATAGACGTGCATGACGAATCTTTAAGGGTGCCGTTGTTTGCCATTCTACGGAACCCTGAACACTGGGTATGTATTAGTATAATAAAGGGGGGATGGTAAGTTAGATTATAAATTCACGTCTTACCCAAAATCCACCGCCATGACAATTTTCGCACGTTGAGTTTATGATGTGTGTACATTTATAGAAAACAGTCGTTTTTGAACCATTAGAAAGTCGCACTTCACGCCACGTTCTCCAAAACATATCCCTTTTGTAAATAAAGTTAACTCCTCTCATTGTCAACGCATTTTTAAAACGATTCTCGTTTTTATTCAACTTTCTCACTCCTTTTATTTCAATTTCAAAGTGTGTTATACCATCAACTTGCATGCTTTTATTTTTTTTATTTCGATGTGTCTTTTTACGAATTTTGTGAGGAAAATCATGTATACCATGCTTAATCGATTTGGTGCCTTCCTTCTGCTTGTTCAAGACATCATAAGCCTCACTTTGCTTACCAGTGAGATCCGCCGAAAAACTTATATTAATCACAATTAAACAGAAAATCGCAGTAGGTGTGAGCATTTTGATACACAACATACGTGTATTGCGTGAATTGCGTCCCGGGAGTTAACCGTAGCAATTTGTTTGTAAACAACTCGAATTTTACGATCGGCCCGCCAAAACTAGCAAAAATCTTGCTTGAAGGAATAAAAAAAAATGCTTCACCAACCATAGATAAAAAAAAACCATAAATAACCATAGATATTTATTTTTTTCCTATTTCCTCCATACTAAGACCGGACCGGCAAAAGACTCGTCTGTACAAAAATCGACTAACGTTAGGTATTTTATTTAGAGTGACTACGGACATCACTTTTTTTATTTTTAATTGTCTATGATTGAATGTGTCATTTTTTCATTCATCAAATCATCATTCAATGGATTCATTCATTTTTCATTTGATTTGTCTTGTCAATTGTCATTTTGAAGGATCAAGGAATTTGATTTGTGGTTTTTCATTCATTCACCAGTTATGGAGGACGTCGGTTGTTTTTGTTTCCCGTTTTCCACACATTGATGTCAATTATTGTTCAATAAATAATTAAACAAACAATTATGTGACAAGAGCCCATCGGTTCGCGAGTGTTCCTCAGTGATTTAGTTTTTGTTGTGAATAAAAAGTGTGTTTTTTTCTTTGTTTTTGACAATCGGACTGACATATTGGTGAGTTGTAATATTTTTGTAATTACTTTTCTATAGCTTTAGCCGTGATTTTTATTCATACGGTTACTAGTGAAGGACTTTGTCCCTTACTCGGGCGCTGTGGGAGTCCTACCTATTTAAAAAGTTAATGCTGACCCAATCAAAATAATGGTATTAAAGTCTTTGTATTACTGCTGCTACCTATTACTTACATATTGATTATCTTTAGTTAATTACAGATAAATAAGCTTAGATTATTTTGACGAAGAAGTTGATTACTGTTAAAAGATATTCAAGTGATTTTGGAGGTTGAACTTGCAGTCATGTCAGTACAAAAGTAGAAAACAATGTTGAATTTAATGAACCATGATATGTATCTTATATATCTTAGTACTGGCTGTGTACTGTGCACTTAATGATAAAGCATAACCTTCCAATTTCACTATCACTCATATAAAGCGCCACCTAGTAAAACCTGAGGGGGTAAAACTCGTGTAATGAGCACTCTGTACACAAAAGAATGGTTTCCTCTATAATCTAGTACCTATACAATCTTTTATTTTAGCTGTTAGCACAGAATATATATAGTACTACTGTTAGTGAAACACTTTAATGTATATCAGGGATTCCCATTATACAAATCCTAATAAAATACTGGGTTGCAACATTGCCACCTTTTTTTAAAAAATAATAATAACCTAATGGAAGCATCATGGGTATAAAGATATTTAGTAAGTCAGGGTGAAATATCCGGGCCATGGCAGAAATTTTTTTGGGAACTACTGATAATTTTGTAAAAAAATATACTAGTTTGTATTCATATGTTAATATTTGCCTTGACTAGTCGTGTCAACAGTTATCTAGGTGTTTGTTTCATTGCTAGCAAGATCCTTAACTGGCATAAAGATTTTTGCCCACTACACTACACTGTAGCATACCATGAGCATGCTAGGAACATGTCAGGCAAAAAATATTCTTATAAGATTTTAAATTTAATATTCTTTGTATTGAAAACTCTGATATCATGCCTACTAGACCGTTCTGTGACCGACCAACACTGTTGCGTGTCATGCATGAAGCATGTTATCACTGGCAAAATATGTTCTCGCTCTCACTCGAGTCTTGATTGATGTAATAAGTGTCTATTTATACTTATAAACCTTAGCAAAGCTTGTATGAAACAAAAAACACCTTTTTCAGCCTATTATTAAGGCTGCAGAGTTATTTATTTTCTATTAGAGCTATATCATACAAGGTAAAATCAATCATATAACATTTAGTACTGTTGACAGTTGACACTTAGGTACTATTTATACGGCACTTATACCCAAATTAACATGTTTTTGGTTAGTAAACTCAAGAACAACATGCATGGTAATGATCTTTAAGACCATTGTATTAAGAGTGCTTTTCAGGTAATTTAACTGCCAAAAGTTGGTATTGTATGATAATAATAGAATAATAGTCCCCCTAGCCGATTTCGACTACGGTGGCCAGTCACAAGGACCAACCGACTGCGCGGGACATATTATAGTGCACAAGTGTGTGCGCAAACACAGGTGCACTCTCTATTCCTTTCACTCTCATAGCCCGATGGGACAGCAATCTGACACGACCGGAGAGAGATCAGGCGCAGGACCAACGGCTTTACGTGCTTTCCGAGGCACGGGGGTGAAACACCGCCAACTTCCAAACTCCGGGCTTCCCTGAGAATTTCTAAACAGAAAACTCAGGTACATATTTTTTGGCCCGACCCGGGAATCGAACCCAGGACCTCTGGCGCAGCCGTCGCTTTAAAATGCGACCCTCTAACCGCTGCGCCACCGAGGCAGTTGTATGATAATAGCCTAGCAATAATAGGTAAACCGCTTCGCCTGTGGGGCACAGGGGCGCGGGGGGAGGCGAGAGCAGGCAGCGTGAGGGGTGCGCGCGGCGAGGATATACCCGCCCACACCCCTGACTCACTTCGCTCTCGCCTCCTCCCGCGCCCCTGTGCGGGGTCTCAATTTCGCGGTCTTCCTGTTAGTACGCTGGTACCGAGAGAGACCTCTCTCGGGTTCGAATCCCGGGTCTGGACGAATTTTTTTATCTATTTACAATACTCGGAAACAGCGTGACTCGGAAAGTACGTTAAGCCGTTGGTACTGCGCCTGATCTCTCATTGGTCATATCGGTCTCTTGTCTCAACGAAAAATGAGAATGTTCTTGTGTATTTGCGCACACACTTAAGCACTATTTAAAAAATAAAAAATGTCCCACCCGCGCCGATGGTCAAGATAATTTTTTGTTTGTTTTATTAATGTTATTGCTATAGCTATGCTAAGTTTTCTGATATTCGTAGCACGAGGAAAACTATTCCTTAGTTTGAATCCAAGACAATTGATGTGTTGTTCGTCGCATTTTTATCATTATTTATTACTATAAAAATAAATACTTCACATCACTTGTCCCATAACATAATTACTCAGAACTTCGTACTATACCCCTATTCTAATATTTATTTAACCAATAAAACTAGTACTTTAACTTTTATATATAACGTTTTTCTACCAGTAAACCTACATGGAATGAGACAAATTTAGTGTCATTCGTTTTCATACATCCTGAACTACGCTTGTACGTCTTCCATTTTTAGGGTTCCGTAGCCGAATGGCAAAAAACGGAACCCTTATAGTTTCGTCAAGTCTGTCTGTCTGTCCGTCCGTATGTCACAGCCACTTTATTCTGAAACTATTAGCATCACACCGCTGAAACTTGGTAGGTAGGTGTATCTTTTTTACCGCTTTCCGATTCAGATACAAAAAATTTGACAAAATGATATTATAGGGGGGGCTCCCATACATAAAACTAAAACCAAAAAAAAATTTTTTACTCAAACCTACACGTGTGGAGTGTGTATGGATAGGTCTTTCAAAAAGACATTGAGGTTCCTAAAACCATTTTTTCTAAAAGTCTAACGTTTGAGATATAGACGCTTCCAAATGGGCGTCCCCCATCTAACTTTTGAACTAAGAAAGTGAAAATTTTGAAAAAAATATGTAATGTAGATCTCAACATAAACTTTCAACGAAAATTGGTTTGAGCGAAATCGAACTAGCAGTTTTTGAGATATAGCACATTTTTATCAACCGCAAATATAACTTTGTCTTTCATACAAACATTATGAAAAACAAAGTTATATTTGCGGTCAACAAAATATTGTGCTATTTTGGCTAAGTGAAAGTAAGAATCCCTAATTCAGTTAAAGTTGGCACGGAACCCTCAGTGCGCGAGTCCGAATCGCACTTGGCCGGTTTTTTTGAATTAGGGATGATTAGTTAAAAATGGACAAAATTCCGAAGAGATATTTTAGTAAAAAAAGTGAATATTTAGATTCAAATATTTTCTGAAACCGAACCACATATTTTTTCAAAATATCTTTAACATGTAAAAATATTGACAAAATCAGACAACGTTTAAGGGGTGGAAAACGTGTTCTCTTTTTGTATGGAAACTTGCGCGCACACGATCCTCTTAAGAGGTCGGCCCGCAGAATGTTTTGTGTCATCTCCTTAAATGTAACAATGAAGATGCGTACCCTTGTTGATTGAGAGCAATTGGGCATAATCGTCATCCGGTGACGTAGTGGGTGTGGCCTAATTGGCGACTTGTGGGGTACATGTCAATAACCCAATTTACCAATCTTGTGGTGTATCGTCGTAACAGTTGTTGTTTTTTGTCGATTTGAAGTATTAAACTAAATTACAAATAAAAGTATAATACTTTAACTTTCAATACCGCCGTAGCTTGCTATATAAAAAGACTGGGAAACAGCTCGGAGTCAGGTAGTTGGTTGAGATGACACTCCCATGCCTCGGTGCGCACGTTAAGCCGTTGGTCCTGCGCCTGATCTCTCACCGGTCATGTCGGAGCCGTCTCACCGAATTAATGAGAGTGAAGGAACAGAGAGTGCACTTGTGTATTGCGCACACATCTGGGCACTATAATATCTCCTGCGAACCTGGCCTATCTCTGTTGAGACCGCATGTCACCGAATATCGGTAGGAGAATATTATTACTGAAAGCCCTGACAACACGTCAAGTTAAAAACACTGCGGTATCTTAAGCTGTTGGAATAAGGGCCATTTTTCAACAAAAATGTATATTCTGATAATCTGGCGACTGTATATGAGTAATACTGCGCCGGTTACCGAGAAATTTCGCTGTAAACACGTCCCGTAACAAAGCTCTTTGTGTTATGTTCTTTTGTTTGAACTATGGAGGGTTTTTGATGTTAAAAATCTATCAACGTACGATTATTTCAGTGACGATTATAATTAACAACTACCACCGCCATGAGTTGCTCTTAGCGCAGTGGTGGCAGCGCTTTGGTAGCGATACCGAAGTTAAGCAACCTACGGCGCGGTCGTGTTTGGATGGGTGACCATTCCGACCATATAAGTGACGTATATCCAGAGCATCTCCGTGCTTCGCAGTTGGTCCCAGCTAATATCGGTTGATATTAGTCGTTGTCAGACTTGATAAAATTTGACAGCAAGGTTGGTCGCTTGCCTTGCAAACACTCATCCGCCAATCCGCACTGAGCCCGCGTGGTGGAGTATGGCTCATACTACCTCACATTTGAGGTAAGGCCTTTGCCCAGCAGTGGGATGCTTACAGACCTTGTAAAGATCGCAGGATAGCACTGGATGCAGACCGCTTAAAACCGGCCGCTGTGGAAGACTATTAGGGAGGGCTATGTTCAGCAGTGGATGACCTACTGCTTATGATTATGATGGGCTTGGTGAATGCTGAGAAAAGGCACAATAAATTCGTGTTTTTCCTTACATAGTTTTCCATAACGACCGGTGTACGACCAAGACTAAACATAGTGATAAAATATTATACAATGTTGGACCGTGGAGTGAACCTTGACGCGTTACTTTACAAGTCAATTGTACACACTAGTATACACTAGTCCTAATTGTAATTCCAATGAAAGGAGCCATTCAGTCGTATCTGCGTTGAGTAACATCATTATATAGATAAATGACAACACACACAGTGAACGATTATGCTATTGTGATCACAAGGATATAATTTTTGTTACGAAATACCAGACAACGATTATGACGGGGGCGTCTCATCACAAAATGCATTATAACATCCAAGACTTAGGGACAAATGGTCGTGCACATCTGCCCCTTCCGGGATTCGAACCCGCGACCTTCTTTTATAGATATGGCAGGCTGGCCTTTTTGTCATAGCAGGTTATTTAGCTATCCTAACCATAGACAAAGCAAACTCGCTAACAATGTTGACATTTAGGTCGGTACTCCTCAATACAATATCAGCCACATTTCGATTTGCGAGTGGTTTGCGATTTAGTATTTATCCAAGTAACGCTTATGTACTCAGCCTCGGTGGCGCAGCGGTTAGAGGGTTGCATTTTAAAGCGACGGCTGCGCCAGAGGTCCCGGGTTCGATTCCCGGGTCGGGCCAAAAATATGTACCTGGGTTTTTCTGTTCAGAAATTCTCAGGGACGCCCGGAGTTTGGAAGTTGGTGGTGTTTCACCCCCGTGCCTCGGAAAGCACGTAAAGCCGTTGCTCCTGCGCCTGATCTCTCTCCGGTCGTGTCAGATTGCTGTCCCATCGGGCTATGAGAGTGAAAGGAATAGAGAGTGCACCTGTGTTTGCGCACACACTTGTGCACTATAATATGTCCCGCGCAGTCGGTTAGTGGTTGTGACTGGCCACCGTAGTCGAAATCGGCTAGGGGGACTATTATGAAATCAGCAATTAAGTATTGAGTAAAGAATGATAGTGTATCCAAACGGCATGTTTCACAATGTCTGAATAGGGCCGTTTCTTACAGACAGCCCGTATTTTGCAGGTACTGCTTTTTGCAGGATGACGTTTAGTAGTATACGCGTTTTAATGTTGATTTTCACACAGGCATCATAATCATCATTAACCTATACCTGTTTTTTACTGATCCAGTTTTGTTAAAAAACTGGACCAGTTCCACTTCTAAAATGACAGTATACCTACACAACAGGCAACGTGAGAAATTAGGACCATACATACATCGAAGTTTTCTTTGTAAATTCAGTTGTTCGCCAAGCAAAGAAATACGGACTTTTAAGTGTTCAAGTCAAAGATATTTATGTACCTAGATATTTGAGAAGTTTAACGACATTACAACATTCGTGAGTTGATATCAAAACCAGACCATCCAGTGTCAATGACCTCGTTTGAATTTATTATTTTGCCAAACAACAGTTATCTGCATAAATTTTATGGATATGAAGCATTGTAAAAGATAAAATGCTAGCTGATATCAGCATTGATTATTTTATTTAGAATCCAATAGTGGTAATAGGCGATTGATATAATAAACACTTTAATAATAGGTATAACAAAAAAAAAAAATTAAAACTAAGACGTAAAAAAGTAAAGTAAAGTTAGCCTGTAAGCATCCCACTGCTGGGCAAAGGCCTTACCTCAAATGTGAGGTAGTAATAAGCCATACTCCACCACGCGGGCTTAGTGCGGATTGGCGGAGGGGTGTTTGCAGGGCAAGCGACCAACCTTGCTGTCAGATTTTATCAAGCCGCCCGCCCGCCCAGGGCCTCTGACTAGGCTTAACGACTATACCAATCGATATTAGCCGGGACCAACGGCTTAACGTGCCTTCCGAAGCACGGAGATGCTCGTGATATACGTCACTTATATGGCCGGAATGGTCACCCATCCAAACACCGACCGCGCCGTAAGTTGCTTAACTTCGGTATCACTACCAAAGCGCTGCCACTACTGCGCTACGAGCACCTCTAAGACGTGCAACATAAAAAATAAAACCTACCTATTAAAACACGAAACCATTTCCTTGTGGCAAGGAGGCTATGCAGGTAGCATTATAGCCTGCCGCGTTGGATGGAATAGAGATAATATACCTATAAAGTCCAAAAAAGAAAGAAAGAAGAGCAAACAAATCCATTCTTTCTTTCTTTCCATTTATCGTCACTAGTCCAACATTGTAAACAATCTTGACATTCCTTTTTAGCGAAAATATTCCTTTTAAAACAAGATGAACACAAAACTTACAACAAACATAGCTAATTCATCGTTCAACACTCAGATCTTTTTAAATAAATAATAATTAATTTTATTTGCTGATACTATTTAAAAGTTACAAAAAGATTGTTTACAATTTTGGACTAGCAAAGGTGAATGGAGTTTAATAAAACACATTGCTTGCTGCCACGATTAATGCTGAGCGGGTGCCTTTTCGACTCATTCTCGATGTTAATGTTAAATAAGTGTGTGTCTGTTTATTGTTTATGTGTTTACGAGTCAGTGTATTTTATATGTGTTTGGAATCGAATAATTGTATTTTCTTTCTTTCTTACATTTTTAATAAAGCTGCTAGCTCTGAGATGTATTTGATCCTAAAACTATTAATATCATAAATCTAAAGAGTTTGTTTGAAAATGTATGTTATTTACATTGAACTACTATTACTAGCGTATGGAACTGACATCACGAACAAATTTTGTGCTCCCTAATGTTAGACGGATAATCGATTATAGCATTACTATGGTAGACAACACTAGCACGAATGGTCAGCAATAGACCTGTCAGATAGATAGTTTTGACATTAGATCGTTATTGATTGAATTGTAGTATCCCGCACATATTTACAGCATTGATTACACTACTCAACACTTAAAAAATATCTGACCCAATTCATATTATTTCATAATAAGCTTGACCAATATAAAAATACTGTATGCATTTTATTTCGATATCACATCTGGTTATAGGGATAAATATTTTTTTATTTTTTTACCTACCTACAAAAGTTAAAATGCGGGTAGTCCGGAAACTTATTACTTTTGCAAATGGAACATAGTGCATTTGTTAGTATATTAACTGACTTCTAAAATGTCGCGAGTGTGTGTTAACAGTCCTGATTTATTTTGCTATATTTGTAACGAGTTTACGCCGAAATCGAAACAAAACCACTTTCTGACTTAATTAAACAGTGCTATCAAGCTTATTTTAACCGTGTCGTAAGGAATCAAGACAAGTCATGGGTTCCTAAAGTGTGCTGCTTAAGATGTTATACATATCTCAATGGTTGGTGTAAGGGAACAACTAAAAAATGCCACCTGGTACGCCAATGGTGTGGATGGAGCCAACGAATCATGCCGTCGATTGTTATTTTTGTTTAACGCAATTAAAGGGGTTTTCTGAAAAATCAAAACGAAGTAATAAGTATGCCAACGTGCCATCGGTCATAAAACCTCAGCCACATTCTGACCTGTTCCTGAGTGCCCAGTGAATTCAATTCAAAGAAGCGGTGGTGCGGCTTTCCAGTTTCTCAAGCAAAAGTTTCCCAAGCTTAGTGACGCGAAAATTAAAGAGGGTGTTTTCGTAGGTCCAGACATAAAAAAGCTAATTCAAGATCCATCTTTTATACCTGCTCTCAATGATATTGAAAAACAAGCATGGAACGCTTTTGTCGATGTCACTAACAATTTCCTTGGTAACAAGAAATCTAAAGATTTTCGCGAAAAAGTAAAAGTTTTATTGCACTGCTACTATAAAATGGGATGCAATATGTCACTTAAGTTGCATTTTCTTCACTCGCATTTGGACTTTTTCCCTGAAAATATGGGATCAGTCAGTGACGAACATGGCGAACGCTTTCACCAAGATGTTGTTGCATTTGAAAAGCGATTTCAAGGCAGATGGGAGCCTGCTATGCTCGCGGATTACTGTTGGAGCCTTATTAGAGAGACCCCTGCTACTGAGTACAAGAGAAAAGCCAGCCACTCCAAAAAAACTACGCCATTTCAATTAAAATTAGAATAAAATTATGGAAAATTCGTTATTTCGGACATGGATGTTTATCTGGACATTGAGATGTGATGGTGTGTGTATATTTGCATATTTTTATCACTTTAGTGGCAAGAAATAATAATCACATAATGCGACCTCAGATAAAATCAAAAGTTGAAAATTTGTTGAGTAGTGTTATTGTTATGTTAAGGAAATATAATTATTATCAACACATGGAGTTTACCTCTATTACTAAATTGATGGCCCGGTCATCAACTCGTAGTACAAATCATGATTCGAAATTCAAATTTTCAAAGAAAACGTCACAATCTTGTCGTCGTTTTTGCGACACAGTTTTTGCTTGGCATAGCTTCTCTATACGTAGTAGTAACAACTCACTGGTTATTTAAAACATAGATTACATTACATTGGCCTGATTTTAATAATTTTGTGCATAGCCTTGTTAAATGGTATTATTAAAGAAAGCTTACGTTATCTGCATGATTTATGAATGCCGTGTATCATTGATAATGATAACGATATGGTTTTATATATACCCACATGTCTGTTGTCATGTAAGTTTTTTTTTTAATATTTTTTTTGACAGCAATGTGATGATAACAACATGTATACATACAGATTAATAAAATTGTTTTAATTCGTTAACAGACGAAACAGTTTCCTACTTTACGTTACTTCCTCATTAGGAATCCGTTGCGAAATATTGGAAACAACCAATTGAATAATTTTAAGGTGACTGCGCTTAACCGATAGGAATCGGCCGATGTAGACGCATTCTTAATCACATTAGTTAAAAAATATTTGTATTAAAAAAATGTATAAAATTTTGTCTTATTCTTTATTTTTATTTAATTTAATATTTAATCTGATTTGGTTTTTGTGAACATTGAATACCTATGGATGGATGGACCCTGTCCTAAGTATAAGACAAATTAAAAAAAAAAAAAACTAAGCGTTGCACGGTGCAATAAGAGCCAAGTTGCTAAAAAAGAATGTGTGCCTTATAAAGTTTTAAAATGAAAATATAAATACGTTTATTGCTTTCATTACAGAAAAATCATTAAATAAATCAATAATAATCATTAATCATTAAATGAGTAGTCGTTTCTCAGTTTATAATGTAGTATTACTTATTCAGAACTTCTTTTTTTTATCATTATCAAAGACCAAGTCACAGAGGAATTAAATTAATCGTAAAATAAACGGGGTTTCAAAGTTGGTTTCCATATAAAATTATATTATTAATTTTTATCCATAGTCGTTAATTTTTGCATATGAGACCTACTTATACAAGTCCCATTATAGACCCTACCACTGCTTCGGGACAATTTGTGGGCTAGTGCTGAGAAGAAGCTGCGCAATACTGCGTTTCAAACTCAGTCACTATTGTCAATGCCTCTTTTTACAATATACACAACGTATTTTCATGTCTTATCTTATCATTTTGTCACATGTAGACACAGATAAAGTAATTATTCGATAAGGAATCCTAGAAATCAACATTTATTAACGTCTAATCTCAATTTAGTACGGTTTTTATTTATGGTGTGTGGTAATTTGTTTTTGTCTTATGATTTATTTTTCAAGACAATGGGTTAATAGAATCTGATTTAATAAATTCCTGTTAATGTATTGTGTTATATTTTTTATTACTCTATGACAAATTTGACTTAGGGCCGATATTTTAAATGTCAGATAAAATATAACTGACTGATGCAATACAAAAGCGACGATTTTAAAATTACATTCACACAAACGATTGCCTACAATAGGTGGCGTTTTCAAATCAGCCATATTGTATTTTATTCGATGAATATCTAGTCCAACAATCCTTCTCTCTATTCCAGGTCCAATCAACGCCAACCAAACACAAGACTGAAACTAAGATATGTAGATACATTTATTTGACGCAACAGAACGCACATTCCAAAGTGGCACGCGTCGGCCATCTTGTTTACGCGGGGAACACAAGATGGCGTCGTCGCCTATACGATCGGTGATAGAGGAGAAAGAGGGGCAGGATGAAGCGGAGGAGAAGCTGCTGGATGGGAACCGGGTGCTGATTGTGCCGAGTTCTGGTCAGGAGGAAACTGGGCTGCTGTCTGTGAAGTCTTCGAAAAAAGGTGAGGGTTTTTTTTAAATTTCAATTTGGTGAAGAGTTTTAATGGCATCTTTCTGCGTGACCTAAAGGTTTGACTGACAGAGAATGCTTTTAGCATTAGGTCCACCTTTGTACACTATATAATTTGTGCAATAAAGTCTTTAAATAAATAAATGGCAAAATCTTTTAAACCATTATCCGGTAGGATTTATTTCTATAACCAGCGGCTCAAATATAAATATTGTATCTCGTTAAATATCATTCATTTTCATTATGAATAGGCTGGTTGACCAAATTTCAAAAACTAGTTAATACTTTACATTAATTAACATAAGGTCAACCAGGGCAAATGCAACTGTGGGGCTATAGCAACTCCCTATGAAAACTCATTTATTGAGGCTGTTTTAATACAATGCCACCTATCATTCCATAACTAAACGGTAATTAGACCTTATATTTGGTAGATGGCGCTTCTAGGATGAATACTGTTTGATCGACAGCTCATCTTGTAAAACCGCTATTTTGAAGGTGCAGCGCGTGAAATCTCGTTGTTGTTGCTGCTGTTAAAAAAATGTTTTCAAGTGATTTGAGCAAGTTTTTGTGACTGGATACGATTAATTATAAACCGTAAGTGATTTTGTTTATATTTTTCAGTGCTTTTATTGAGTTTTTCTAATGTAATGGATGCAGTTACATTTTCCTCACAAAAATCTCGCTATGGGGTAATTGCAACTTAGAGGTTAGTTACAATAACCCCATATATTATTGTATGAAACTGCTTACACTAGTGATGTGACGTTGTCGAGATTATGAATGTTTTCATCGATGAGCAAGTTCATATTCGTCATTTTCACCAATGCGTACGCCTTGAGGCATAAATAAGTACGTGAAAGGTTATTGTTTACTTCGTTTAGAAATGTGAAACTGTTGTGTTGTTAGTAGGTAGTAAGTAATAGTACCACGTTACCTATATGATATTAAAACTCTTAATTACCATAAATATATTTTTTCCTATAAGCAAATCGATTAATATACTTGATCAAACAATAAAAACGATAAGAAACATCATTTTGCCCCGGTAGATCTACAAAAAGTAAGTTTTTGGTTACAGATGGTGAGCAAATATTAACGCAAAAAAGTGGATAGCTATACGCAAGAAAATCTAATAAAAGCAGTGGATGCTGTGTAAATAGTATAAACTTGTTAAATTTATAAAAGTTTTATTTAAAAGGTAGTTCTGTGATTGAACAATAAATAATTAGTAAAATAAAATTAAAATTAAAACTTGATATTCATGGATAAATATATTTTAAGTGCAATGCTAGAATATTAGAATAACTTGTGCCATTAGTTTTCTATAAGTACCAAAGTTGATATACACGTATATGTAACGTTTCTTTAAAAGGTTGTTCTGTGATTGTCCTAGTAGTTAAAATAAATGAAAAATAATAAACAGTATTATTAAACATATTTATTTGATTTGGTGTAAAGTAATTTAGCAATATTACATACATTCATAGTCCCGGTATTCCCCGATAAAAATAACACGTATTGTAAAAAATATCGATAGTGCTAGTTCTTTGCGTTTCCCACACTAATTCTTCAACAAACAGTCGCATTAGCCCCCACACATAATACAATCTGCTTTTACTTAAAAATAGCCATTGCTGCAGGGTAATAAAGTTTAAAATCCTATAAATAAGATTAGAGCTCATAATAATATTATATTTTGGTTTTTATAAGATAAAAACATAAGAGACAGTCGTATTTAGATGCATTTACCCCCGAATAGGGGTAAATGTAACTTTTCCTTCCAATTTGAGGAAATTGTGTCACTATCAGTTATTTATAGGACTGTTTGAATGTTTGAATGGTTTAAAATAATCTTAAATGTATATGTAATGAAGTAAACGGGTCAAATAAATAAGCAAATGTAGTATGACCGAACAGCGTTTGTTCAAACTTGGAACTTATGATTTTTTAGTTGCATTTGCCCTGGTTGACCTTAATCGAAAATCTTGTTATTTTCAAAAGTATTCAATATTTACATGATTTAATTATGATAAATAAAACAATTTCAATTGGCCTTAAAACGCTCGAACTGTAACGGCATCCTGATTTCCTGGTAACTATACTGACAGAAATCGACGGACTATACATGTGAACGTGTATGTGTGAAAAAAAATGAAATGATTGACCACTCTTTAGTTCTGTTTTCTGCCACATTCACAAATAAGTTGGTAGTTTGTTTCTTGTACTTTAATTAATTACAAGTAATATTGCGGGTAGTTCGAAAAATATTCGATCATTCACTCAACTAATGAATGACATAAGAAATCAACTACAATTCTAGAATAATCAAAATGTCAGTGAGTAGATTTTAACCAAGAATTTGTGTGAAAAATTGTGTTTTAATTATTATGAAGAAATACAAAAAGTTGAGATGTAAGTGTTAAATTACATTGTTTTGTGATCTATTCTACGACGCAAATGAAAGATTCTGGTGATAAAATAAATAAAACATTTAAATAAATGATTCCTCACCATTATAACCAAATAGTGAATGGCTAACATAATGTGAAAATATGTATTATATTGATCATACTCGTACATAATACAGCAAAGAGATCAGGATAATCTCTTGTAAAGATTTATCTAGCTTTTTTATTCAACATCATTATCAGCCAAAGGATGTCCACTGCTGAACATAGGCCTCCCCACGGTTTTCCACAGCGACCGGTTGTGAGCGGTCTGCATCCAGTGTGATCCTGCGATCTTTACAATGTCGTCTGTCCTTCTTGTCGGTGGACGTCCAACGACGTTTTTTTTGTGTTTGCTTTTAATTAATAAATCATAGCAACATAACGTGATATTCTTCACTTGCAAATAAAATGTTCGCCTCATGTATATTCCATGAATACTAATTCTTATCACGTAGGCATAGTTAAAGCATTGTATTAAATCTTCTCTCGTAAACAATCTATTTTAACCCTAGCGTCTTTTATAATAACGTTCAAAATAAATCGTACAGTGCCATGAAACATTTAATTGATACAAGACAATTAAATTGTACAGTGCGTCGTCTGTTATTATGATCTTGTGACTTAGAGACACACCCATCACATTATATTTTTTCTAACTGTTTCTGAGCAATTTAACGAGAATCTAGACTTTAATAACGTAAAAAAAACTCGTCGCACTTGGACAGTCTTGAAAAGGGTTATTTTTTACCGACATAAAAAAAGGTTATCAATTCGATCTGTATGTATGTGAGATTGTTTGAATTGGATAATATTTGAGTATGAATGATCTGTCTAGGCTTCTAAACACGTGTGTCAAAATTTCGTTGGTTTAGGTATGTTTGTAAGTCTGCCCGCGGATTTCTCGAAAACGGGATGTCATATCAATGATTATTTTTAGTTTAGTTAGGTTCTGTCATTAAAACATTCTCTTGACAATAACAAACTAAAAAATAATAGCGAAATCGGTCTAGCCGTCCACGCGTGATGGCGCGGCGTGACCAAGGAAAATAAGGATTCATTTTTATAAAATACTAGCGGTCCCAGCGAACTTCGTTTCGCCCCCAGCCCCGTCCCGCCCCGGCCCCGTTTTATAGGAATTTTCTTCGCTATAAACCTCACGGAGCCGCAGACCTTTCTAACGAATGCAAAACCGTGGAAATCGGTTCGTGCGTTCTGGAGTTATAGCGTCAGCAAGGAAAACCCGACTTATTTTTATATAGTAGATATATTTATATGTGTAGAAATCTGTGTATTCTTTGATTACATCAGGTATCTGTAAGTACATGTTTATAGAAATCTTTAAGTATGTTTTTACTATCTCCTCTTCGAACTGTCGTTTTAGCCTTGTTAGTGTCTTGTCAATTTACTTAATCTCAAATTACTTACTAAAATGTATGCTTCCACTTGATGATAGCAATAAGGGTTTCAGCCCACTACCTATACCGTAGCATACCATGACCGGCAGGAACATGTCAGGCCAAAAAATATTTTGTATTAAATCTATTTATTTATTTATTTATACTTTATTGCACAACCACAGTTTGTACAAAAGGTGGACTTAACGCCATATGGCATTCTCTACCAGTCATACCTTTGGGCTAAGCAGAAATTATTGTGGATCTATGAATGAATGAATGAATGAATGAGTGATGGCTTTATTCGACACAAAATAGACAAAAAAACACAGAAAAAGAAAATACAATTTAAAAAAAAAATGTGTCGAAAAGGTCCCCGCTCAGCAAAATTCGTGACAGCGCGAGGCATGTCACGATACTGGTATTCTGCGGGAACCCTTTCGATTAAGTTAGAAATGTAATGTATGTGACATTGAATTTAAAAACAATAATAAACAAATTAAATTGGAAAAAAAAGAAAACGAATAAATAAACAACACATCATCAATATCATATAAAACATTAAAATAAACAGGTAAATTAAAATTGAAAAAAAAAATAAAAAATAATAGGTAAGTAAATAAATTGCTGCATGCACTGCCGTTGCATTAAAGTTTAGACGGACGATCCATGCCACACCGCGCTGCCAACCTATCAAAAAAAAGTAAAACTAATTTTTACTTGTCTTTGGCCTCAAGGCTCAAGCAAGGCGTCGGCCATTTTGTTGTTTACTTTTTCGACGATCGGATCGGAACAACTCGGGTTATTACTCATCCTTGCTCGGATCTATGATACCTACTGTTCGCACTAGTGATGTACAAGGCCCGAGGCTTCCGAGTCCTTTTGCCGAGAGCTCAGAGTCGTTTACAGGGCTCGCCTCGTTTGTATGAAGCTCGACGACTCGGAAGTCTTTTTTAGAGTTCGAGCCTATTTCGGAGCTCGCCTCGTTTGTATGAAGCTTGGAGTCTTTAGCAGAGCTCGAGCCTTTGTGAGGGCTCGCACCTGTTTGAAAGCTCGAGCCTTTTTGAAAGTTAGAGCCTTTTTTAAATATATGTATACTAGCTTTTGCCCGCGACTTCGTTCGCGTGGACTTCAGGTTCGTCCCGTCTAGTAGCGCAAAAAATGTGTTTTTTTACGACCTCACATTAGAAACCTCAAAAATTGTAGCCTATATGTTATTCTGATGTATAAGCTATATTGTGGTAAAGTTTCATTCAAATCCATTCAGTAGTTTTTACGTGAAAGAGTAACAAACATCCATACATCCATACATCCATACTTACAAACTTTCGCCTTTATAATAGTAGTAGGATATCTGTTCATAAGAATCATAAGTGTGTTCATAAGTGGCATATTAGTCCAAGATCCCAGAGCGATAAGACATAACTTATTTTCTAAAAGATGAAACTTTAAGTTCTCAGTAGTGTCTCATGTACTTTGTGTACCTGCGTGTTTGTGAAGTTTGCCCAGTGACACCTGGGCAGGTACCAGGTAAGAAAGGTGACTAAAAATAAGAGTTACTTTACTTAAATTTAGATGGCTGATTTTTAGATATATTTTATAGAATATCATTCTCAAATGGTATCGCAAGTATCAGACACTTTTCATGGACCAAAACTTTTGTCAGACGCTTTAAAGCTCTACCAAAAATAAATGAACTTTACTTATTTTTTAATGTCTGATTTTTTAATATGTTATCAAGATAACTATTACAAAATTATATTTAGTCAGTCAGACAAATTGGAATGACCAAAAATCCACTAAACACAAAAATTATTCGGCCGTGAGTACGAACGCGAGAGCATTATGCATGCGTTTCAGAGCGAGTGAGACGTCCATAGTAACTCGGTTCTCCTTCTTTAACTCACATTCTGTTTCAGTCTACTGTGTATGTGCGCGCAATGTATAGTATACATCAAAGAGGATAGAACCACTACGTTATAAGAGTTGGCACCTCCCTTTTACCCGTTGTTACGATTATGAACGTACTTTCTACCAACCTAACAACAAATACAGTGCTACCAACTTAAACAATAAACGTCAAAATAATAGTGCTGCACCAACCTGAAACCTAAACATGCTATCGATATCGATAAAAATACTGCTTAGGATTTACTTTCAAAATCTCAAATATTTTACTTTAAAAAATAAAAGCAAGCGGTAAATTCCACTATAGCACGCCTTCATAGTGCATATACACAGAATATTTGTAAGAATATTGACATGCTGTGAAATGGTTACCGCTGACTTTTTTCTAATAAAAAAAGAGTAAGAATTTATTTATATTTATCGTTTATTTATAATAATTGAGGTTCATCATCACAAGCACGTCAGCCGTTGGACGTCTTTGGCTGGATTTTCTTCACAATAATCGGTCCAGATCTATCCCCATCCGGAGATTTTCGGTCGGCAGTCCGTCTTTTGGGGCCTCTGCCTACGCTTCAATACTCAATACTTTATTGCTCCATAATGTACAAAATTAGGTGTCGTCATTCATCTTCATTAGAACCTATAAATATAAATATGTAAATATAAAATAATGGGTACAGTTTAATTTACCCTACGGGTACAGTTCAATAATGCGTTCAGGGTGCTGTTGAGACTGCCTCGCTTCTGCAGTGCCTCAGGCATGTTTGCAGAGGCACGGGTCAACTGCTTTTTGCCACAATACGCAAAAAATGTGCTTCGCTAGTGCGCAGAGTCAGAGACAGTGGCAACGGCATCCTGGCCATGATTGCGAGCCGACTCGATTGTGTATACGTGAGTCATTGCTGCGCCACTGCTTATGGAGTGAAGCAGCGGTGATTCTCGTATAATAAAAATCACGAGTCATTCTTTTAGCAATTAAAAATATATTTTGTGTTCTTACTAACCTTAGTTGTTTAAGTTTAATAATGTTACTAGCAAATTGAGTCCTGGTCACTTGAATAAATAATTTTTATTATTATTATTATTATGTTGGTCATTTTCCAATCTCAGGACCATGGGGTCCCGGACCTTTGGAAGGCGTACATGGGGCCGAAGCCAACATGCAGAGGCCCGTTTGACAACATTAATATAAAAGCATTGTGACACCAGCCGGCGATTATCCCTGTATGCACTATACAAGTGCACCCAAGGACAATCCCCGGCTAGTGTAGGACTATTGCGTGATATGGATCTACAGAATTCTGGGTTATTGATTTAGGTACTAGGTTGACTGGGTAAATAGGGCTATGGAGGAAGAGACTACCTGTCACCTGCCTGATTCATAGTCTCAAAATTGAACAATTGGCAGGTGGTGACTTGCCAACAACTAAATGGGCCCCCCCTGGCGTCGTGAGTCGTATAGACCGGACTGAGGGGCAACACTATGCTGACGGCTAAGGGTGGAGAGGTGGCCCCGGACTTTATACAACGATCACGCGCTCCCTGAGGGTCCGGCATCACGTGCCCACTCGCCACTTACGCAACCACATCCACCCTTCGAGCTCACGCTCTCGCGACTCCACTCTGGCCGGCCGACCAAGGCAAGCCAGAGGTGAGAGTCCTGCAGACCCCCTTGGGTTCCACTTCGGCAAGCCGAAGACGAGGGTCTTGACCGACTCTCGGGAGCACTCGGATTAACCCCGTGGTGTCGCTACTCACCACAGCTCGCCACAAAGCTGCCCTGCGGGGTTTATTATTATTATTATTATAAATATGCGCCAGACAATAGCACGTACAATAGAAATCACTCGTCAAAAATATCGACATAATTTTATGTATGAGCACCGCACTATTTACAAACGTAAATATTATTTTTAAATTTTTTATGCGATTATTGTAACAAATATAGTTAGTAGGCAGCCGAATTCAGTCATTAAACATGATAATTTGCATGCACATAATGAGAAAAAACGTAAACTTGCTGATCATCTACCTGTTAGGTTCCAGAGGAAATCTGGCTAAAAATATGTCAGAAGTACATTTTCTGACTCGCCTCACACCACAAACTTCACATTTTCTTAGTGATTTACCCCCCATAACTCGCGAATTTACACGATTCTTCTGTTACATTCAATGAAATCAAAATTGCAAAATGTGATTTACGAAATTACACAGAAAGAATCGCCATTTTGACAATAATACCAACATTCAATTTGACGTATAACCCGACTATAATTAGAATGCTGACATGATAACGTGATACTATGCGGCGTCAAACATTTTTAATTTGGTAGAATAGTGATTGTTGGCACAAAGTACGTTCATAATTTTGATTGTTCGTAGTGGCGACCCGCTGGTATACATTAGTATAGTTCGGATCTCTGAGAGCACATGTTTTTGTTGTTTACATCGTGTTTACATTCGTACTCACGGTCGAATATTTTTTGTGTTTAGTGGATTTTTGGTCATTCCAATTTGTCTGACTGACTAAATATAATTTTGTAATAGTTATCTTGATAACATATTAAAAAATCAGACATTAAAAAATAAGTAAAGTTCATTTATTTTTGGTAGAGCTTTAAAGCGTCTGACAAAAGTTTTGGTCCATGAAAAGTGTCTGATACTTGCGATACCATTTGAGAATGATATTCTATAAAATATATCTAAAAATCAGCCATCTAAATTTAAGTAAAGTAACTCTTATTTTTAGTCACCTTTCTTACCTGGTACCTGCCCAGGTGTCACTGGGCAAACTTCACAAACACGCAGGTACACAAAGTACATGAGACACTACTGAGAACTTAAAGTTTCATCTTTTAGAAAATAAGTTATGTCTTATCGCTCTGGGATCTTACTCTATATCATGACCTAAATTGAAATAAAGATTTTGAATTTGAATTAGACCGTTCCGTTACCGACCAACACCGTCGCGTGTCATGCACGGAGCGTGTCGGCACCGGCAAAAAAAACTCGCTCCATGTAACGGTGAGACAGAATGCTGTCAATCCGTTCAGTGGGCAAGGTAGAGAGTATCGTGTTGCTTTTCGTGTCTGATACGCTCCTAGCACGGTCATAGTATGATACAGTGTAGTGTGCCAAAACCTCAAAGCTAAATATTTAATATGGCACTTGAATAAAATGTAATTGTTTGTTGACAGTCACTTTTAAAATATGTATTTAATTTGTATTTTTTGTTACTCCTGCCACAGCTACTCGAAATTAAAAAGTGAATAAATCCTTTTGTTTTCGTTTTTGTCTTAAGAACAGGATTAAAACGTAAAAGACACATATTGGAAGCGTCACAAAACATAATATGTACAACAAAAACCCAAATTACTACCAGAAAGAATGTAGGTCGCATTTTTTCAACACTACTGAATCTGTGTCAACTGTTTGTGAGAATGATGAGATTAAAAAACATGATTCATATGAATAAAAAATTAAAAAGCGATGATATGAAATTTATTCGTGTTTTGGTGGTGGTAGAAATTAGGCCAAGTCCATGAAAAGGAAGAAAGTATGATTTTGTAATATTAGTTAGCCAATTTATTTATTTTGTTAATTTGAATTAGGGTTTTTTAATAAAATTATATATATAAATAAAATTAAGTAAGAAAAAAATAAGAAAGTATTTATTTTGTTTCTTTTTTTGTGACAAGAAATATTTAAATATTGTGTATGTGGTAACATAGCTGAAAATGACACTTATTTAAGTAATTTTTTTAAGGCGTGAATTTTGATGATTTAACAAAATAGGTAGGCAGTAACATCATAGCCAATTCATTGCCACATGTTAAACGTTAAAATACTTAAATGGTTAACTACACTGTAAACAACATAGTAATCGCGGCGTTTCCTATAACGATTAATCGCGAAAAAATTAACAACACGTGTTTTTTTTCTCTCAAATATTTTGCATCCAAAGTTAATTAGAAAATAATTTATCTGACCAATTAAGTGATAAATGTAGAACAATTATCTTCAGCGTATATTTGAACCTTATTTTCAGTTTATTAAGAATTATAATTTGCTAGTACTTCTAGTCCTTCGCAAAAAGGGGGGGCTTCTATATCTGTAATTAAAAGCGACCTTAACAATAAAACAATTCGATCTAGAATTGATTGTTTTGCGTAATTGCTTTAAGTTGGCCAGGATTTTTTCTTATTTTTAGTAGCACGCAATTTTTCGTACTAAACGAATGTGTGTTGGAAATTGTTTCGATATTACTGTAGTGAATCATGGCAGATGTGAATAAAGACAGCATGGATAAGATAGGTATAAAGATATTTACAATTACATTACTTGATTAAATGAAGTATTAGTTCACGATAAATAAGTAATCGATAAAACTTTGCCCTCGACATAATGGACTGGTACAAATTTAATTTACTGCTATTGGAGAATCCTTGCTATAAGCTACCGTGTCAGAGTCTGACGATCCCTTGTCTGACTGTCAGACAAGGGATCGAACCCTGTGTCTTACTCTCGCAACATGATGAGGTCACGCAGCCTACGCGTTAATGAAAGCACTTGCAAAACTCAACAGGCTTGTAATCCTGATCTATTTTCCCGATTATCCGATACTGTCATACGCAATCGACGAAATGGTGATAGACTGTGCCTATGAACTACGAAAACATTGTTATTAAAAAAAGCGTTGTAAGTATGGCACCTAAAATCTTTAATAAAATCCCTAATGAATATAAAATACTATCTACAGAGCAATTCAAATTTAAATTTAAAAGATTCCTAGTTGATAAGTGCTACTATAATATAAATGACTTTCTAGAAGATAAATTTTGACAATTAGAATTGATTAATATCTATTATTATTACTGACTTAGTTACTATAATATATTATTTGCCCAAATTTAAAACTAAAATTGACATTATATATTTATTTACATGCCGAATTTCGGTAAAACATGTTGATATCAATGTAAAGTTTTTAACATCTCTGCTACTGTGTTTGTAAAAACTATGTACTGTACACATGTTTAAGTAAATAAATATATCTTATCTTATCTTATCTTGCCAATGTGGCCGAGTAGTATAGGCATGCGCCCCGATAGCGTAAGACACAGGGTTCAATTCCTTGTCTGACACAGTTGCTTTTTACAAGTGAAATTTATATAAATATTCATCTGCTTTGTCCCAATATTGTCCCGTATGTACACAGTCCAGTTCCAGAATTGGCCGTCTGCCAAACAGTGTGAGGTTCGCTCTATTAATAAAAAGACTCAGTTATCTTGAAGCGCATGCGTAATTAAACGAAATTGAACTGTTTTGAAGGTTTAATTTATGGCCCTACTCTAATTTAAAGTGTATTGGGAAGGAACGTACAATATTATATCACGGTTTCTACATATAGTAATACCCGTCGCGGGTTCGAATCCCGCAGGGGGCAAATGTTTGTGTGATGAGCATGAACATTTGTACCTAAGTCATGGATGTTATATGTATTTAAGTATTTATGGGAGACGCCCCCGTCCATAATCGTTTTCTGGTACTTCGTAACACAAGGAAGGAAGGAAGAAAATTCCTTACCACGAAACCAGACAATTGGTGTGTTGTCTGGCGCATATTATTATTATATTATTATTTTGCGTTGTTCTTTCTTTCGATATCTTGTTTTGTATGTTACTTAACTCTTATCTTATTGACAATAATAAATAAATAAAAAAATATTGTGAAAGCTATTTCAAGGTAATTAATTTGACAAGGTTCCAGCGTATTAGCAACTTGCGGGGTTTATAGTAAAAGAACAAATTGACCAAAAGATAATGTATGGATTGTTATTTTATTTTTGTAATCAACCTTTGTAATGTGCAATAAAGAGTTATCTATCTATTTCTTCGTAGCACTCAAATCATGTACCTAATGTGTATGATAATCGAAGAACGATTTCTGTCTTTATGATAAACTTGATCGAATCAAAATCAAAATGCAAATAGGTAATTTTAATGATACGTAAAAAAAGTCGTGTTAGTGACACCACATAACTCGAGAACGGATGGACCGATTTTCATGATTTTTTTACTTTGTTGGATTTATCTTGACCCCGAGTAGTATAATAACCATAACACGAGGCTGAGAGTGGAACGAAGTTCGCTGGGATTGCTAGTACCTAGTTGACGAATAAATGAAATTCAATAACTCAGTTTCTAAGAAAAAGTATTAAAACTCACGATATAAATAAACACAATCTTTTCCTGTTGTTCTCGAGTCTCAAAAATTAACAATTTGTTATGACAAAGAAAATGACCGGGTACTTTTCCTTGTTCCACGAATCAATTAAATTATGGTTGCCATGCGTAATAACTCCTTGACATTCCACAAGTTATAATTATAAAAAATTAGCGGTTTCACGAAGCTACGCTTTGTGCCAATGTTTCATTTATCCTTTTATTTGGCGGTAACAAAAAAACCTGTCTTGTTGCGAGTATCTACTATTAGTTGCTTATTTAAAAGTCTGATAAAATGTTTCATTTATTTCTGCATAAAGATAGACCCTATAGTTAAAATATACGACAAATTTATCGGTTAGGTGTCTACAGTGCGATATTGATCATATGGATCTTATTATTTATTTATTTTATTATTATTAGGGAAACATAATTTATCTTCTGGCCGATAAGTGACAATGATTAGGGGGGCGCTAGCATTCAATGCTGGGAGCTTAGGAAGCTGTTAAACTAATATTTTTTTACCCAACCATGTCAAAAAAAAGGTTACTAATTTAAAGCAGTATAAGCATGGTGTTTTTATCATGCATGTTGCACCGATTCCGACCAAAGGAGTTAAACTCACATTTTTGCCGTCGGCCAATAGAGCCTTGTCGCACTGCAGCATTAATAGGGATAGCATGTAGACATATATTTTTGAATTATAATGAAATAATTAAACATTATCGTTAGCCTAAAGATAGTAGTTATCGTTAATTATGGCTTACATTTTGCTAATGTATATTAGAAAGTTGATAAGTCTATGACTAAACTATTCAAAAATCCATCAATACTTAATACTATTTCTGGCTCTATAATTGCCGCAAAGATAATTGTCTTATTTTGACAATGAATCATTATTTGATACCTAGTTGTTTTTTTTTAAAGGAAAAATGATGACTCATTCTCATACATTGATATAGGTATTTTTACACAGTGTAATTAATGTCCGATATAGCCCAGTAAACAAATATTGTGTACTTTCATACAAGTTTTACTTTTATAATACTACTCGTAGTTAATATTTTAATCAGACTAGATGAATATTGTTGATGGCATGTCTGCTGATAAATATAACTTCTAATTGTTCTTATCGTGTGGACTTTAACGGCCAGTGGGGTGTTTATGAGCCATAAGCGTGTTGGTTCAAACTAACACGGATTAACTTGCTTTAAGAGTCACCACGCACATATCCGCACTAAACCACTACTTACTCATTCTCAATCTTTACAGTGTTTATGTTCCATTACTCCTACACGACTCAACCGATTTTCAGGCTTTAAAAATATCACTGTGGATATGTATCAGAACCAAAATTT
Organism: Pyrausta aurata; assembly: GCA_963584085.1. Classification (NCBI taxonomy): domain Eukaryota; kingdom Metazoa; phylum Arthropoda; class Insecta; order Lepidoptera; family Crambidae; genus Pyrausta; species Pyrausta aurata. Next base: position 3,663,979 of record OY757281.1, read on the forward strand.
AACGGGTCAGTGCCAATGGTTGACTGGTAGAGAATGCTCTTAGCGTTAAGTCCGCCATTTGTATTTTCTTTTGTCTGTGCAATAAAGAATAAAATAGATAAAAAGAAACGGAATCGCTTCAGTCGGTTCTACTCGGACAAATGTGAGCCCATGTTAAAGTACGGATCACATTACTTATCAGATTACTGATAGGTGTTGTGTTGACTTACAATCTAATAGAAGCCGCTTTATACTGTACGGGTGGTTCATTCAAGTCTTTGACGATATGAATTTGATCTGTTTTCTTTTTGCCACACTAGATAATGACTAAAATATCATTTAAATTTTGCATAATTCGACATTCTTGCCTTATAACCATAACACATTCATCATTCAAAAAAACATTATCTTTCCTTCTAGTATTCATTGATGTCGGGTAAAAGGATCATAATGAGCGCTACCGTTTTCGTGCTCACTAGTTGGCGCCACTGTCGCGTGAGGTCCAGAATATAGCTTTTATGGTTGTGTAAATTGTCATGATGGAGAGATAAAAAATCAATTTTGCCATTAAATCTTAATATTTCAATACATCGGGCATGCCCCAGTCCAGCTTTGTTAGGAAAAGAGGAGTAAGTATACAAGTTATTGAAGATTTAACATTTATTTTCCTAGTCCCCCTTTTAAAACACTCTCATTCATTGATCCGTAACCAGTATTTGCCGTAATTAATGGAAATCATTGCTATTGAATTCATACGCGTTAGCCCTCATTCAAAACTTGGCCTTCTCCACTATGTGCGCCCAAAAATAAACATTTGCGTAAAAATGACATGTTTTTTTCTCTCTCAATGATCTTTTATCATTGTCCACACTTGTCTGTGTCTGTTAGAATAGTGACGTTGATGTTTTTGAGTAAATATTGCGAGCGACGACCTATAAGTCATTGGCATTATGAATATACTAATATTCTATACTAGTAGGTTTTGCGACTGATATAGATATAAGGGAATAAACATTTATTTAACTAATTTATCACCTGTTTTTTTTTAAATCATCCATCATCATCATCAAGGACGTCCATAGGCCACTGCTGAACATAAGTTTTCCCCCCGGTTTTCCACATCGACCGAACACAAGCGGTCTGCATCCAGTGTTATTTGTTTATTTATTTATCCTGCGATCTTTACAAGGTCGTCTGTCCATCTTGTCGGTGGACGTCCTACGCTGCGCCTTTGGTCGAAGGGTCTCCAATCTAGAACTTTTCTGTCCCAACGGCCATTAGTTCTTCGCGCTCTATGTGGCCTGCCCATTGCCACTTAGCTTACTGATTCGCTGGGCTATGTCAGTTTCCTTAGTTCTTCTACGTATCTCCTCATTTCTGATTCGATCTCGTAGACAAACACGAGCATATAGGTCGCCCTTTCCAAAGGTCGTTGTGATGTCCTAACCTAAAATATGAAAAATAAGAAAGAAAGAAAGAAAGATAAATCGTTTATTGGTTAACATCGCAAACACACACATACACAATATTACACATTAAAATTACACAATATACAAAGATTGAAAAAAAAAAAGAAAATATTTTGACACAGAAAATCTATACTAATATTATAAAGCTGAAGAGTTTGTTTGTTTGTTTGTTTGTTTGAACGCGCTAATCTCCGAAACTACTGGTTCGAATTGAATAATTCTTTTTGTGTTGGATAGGCCAGTTATCGAGGAAGGCTATAGGCTATATAACATCACGCTACGACCAATAGGAGCAAAGATATAGTGGTAAATGTGTAAAAAACGGGAGAAAGAAGTCACTATTCCACGCGGACGAAGTCGCGGGCAAAAGCTAGTAAAAAATAAAAAATATTTTATACCGTACACCATACCAGGCCAATGAATGTGTGTGTGTGAGGCCTATACCTAAGAGGACCTTGTGTTATTATTCTGCCTGCCACCCCTTTGGTGTCACCTCATAAACTAACCACTAATCGTATTTTTTTCTTTTAATTCCAGTAAAACTCCCAGAAGATGAAGGCCCAGCGGCAGGAAGATTCACCATCGGCCCTGCGCCCGAACGAGACTGGGAGATGGTCCCGCCTGACGGCAAGTGGGGCTGGTGTGTTCTCGTAGGTAAATGCTTGGTTGTACCCCGTAGATAGTGATAGTTATATTCGTCACCTTGAGGAGAGCGCGCGTGGCGCAGTGGTTAGAGACGTTCAGCTAGCGTTCACAAATTGTTAAGCACCCTGCGCTGTGGTTGCATTTTGGATGGGTGACCGTTTTCTTAGAAGTGCCACGCTTAATTGTTGCTGGCCCATATTGCTTAGAATAGTGTAAAAAGAGACTAGATTTTTAGGGCGAGTGGGATCATAATGGAGTCGATAGTAGTAGTTTAGACACAATAAATATGTGCACATAATTATTTTTTTTGTCTAATTGACTCACTCTCTCTCTATAATACCAAGTATATAGATATAGTCACCTCGTTGGTGTAGCAAGTTGAAGTGGCAGTGGGCTGGCCATATCTGTCGCAGAACCGATGAACGTTGGAGTAGACGGGTTCTTGAATGGAGACCACGTCTCGGCAAACGCAGTGTTGGACGCCCCCCTGCCAGATGGACCGATGACCTAAAGATGGTCGGTGCGCTGGTAGTAACTGGATGAGGAAAGCAGGGGATCGTGCACTTTGGCGTGCCCTTCGGGAGGCCTACGTCCAGCAGTGGACTGCAACAGGCTTATTGATTGATTGAATCAGCTTGGGTCAGGAAGTTGGTGGTGATGACACCTCCGTGCCTCTTGAATTGAATCTGATGTTAAGTCCACCTTTTGTACAAATTTGGGAAGTGCATAAATGAATCAATAATCAGTAAATAAAATAAATAAATATGCGCCAGACAACACACCAACTGTTTTGGTTTCGAACTTAGGAATTTTCTTCCGTGTGCTACGAATACCAGACAACGATAATTGGATTGTTGGTTAAATATCCAACTCAAGCTATTGATAACATGAATGGGCTTAGTAACCAATTGGTTACAGTAATTCGAACCATACCATAGCTTGTCCCCAATTGTGATTCGTCATAGCCTTGACCTCACAATAGCTGTACTGAAACTAATGATCCGTCAACTTGTATTCGGCAGGGATATTATGTAATTTAACTGCCTCGCTGGCGCAGCGGTTAAAGGGTCGCATTTTGAAGCGACGGCTGCGCCAGAGGTCCCGGGTTCGATTCCTAGGTCGGGCCAAAAATATGTACCTGGGATTTTCTGTTCAGAAATTCTCAGGGAAGCCCGGAGTTTGGAAGTTGGCGGTGTTTCAACGCCGTGCCTCGGAAAGCACGTAAAGCCGTTGGTCCTGCGCCTGATCTCTCTCCGGTAGTGTCAGATTGCTGTCCCATCGGGCTTTGAGAGTGTAAGGAATAGAGGCACCTGTGTTTGCGCACACACTTGTGCACTATAATGGTCACTCATCCAAACACCGACCGCGCCGTAAGTCGCTTAACTTCGGTACCACTACCAAAGTTATTTTAACCGATGATTTTTATTTTTGTCTTCCAGGCGCAACGCTCGTAAACATTCTTATACCGGGCACGATAAAATCGTTCGGCGTCCTATTGGTGGAGTTCAACGATGTTTTCCAAACCAGCGCCTCTGCCTCATCGGGGATTGTCGCGCTGTGCTACTTCTTGTACAGCAGTTTGGGTGAGAATTATTAGCTTATATAAGGTCAAATAATTTTAAGTGATAATATTTAAAGGGCTGATTCAGCACAATAAATTAATCATTTTTTTGTAGAAACACTTCAAGGTTTTATCCGCTAGTTTTTGAGAAAATTTGTATTTTTTTTTGTTAATTAAGGTTAAGCTTAGAGAAAAAGAAGGCTTGGGCATTGAATTGAGAGAGGCGATGCCGATGAAGTAGATAACTTTTTAAATTGTCAGGGTGTTGTTTTGAAAAAATGATATTGTCTTTGCTAAAGAAAATTTTCTTCTTCTTCGTCCTTCCCTATTCCCATCATCTGGGGTCGGGTCTCCTCACACATCTGCGCCAGGATATTCTATCCTGGGTTGTCTTCTCTGGCATTCCGGCTTCCTCGAGGTCTCTCTTAATCTTAGACCACCAGGCTAAAGAAAATGATAAAAATGAAATCTTGATTTTCCAACAAATTATGAAAGTGTTTTGTTTGTTTACAAAGACACTGTTAAAATATTATCACTTAAAACGATTTGACTACCGATAGTGACATACGAGTAGCATTCAAGCTATTGGATCACTGTACATTGCACTAGTTAGTGGTCGTACAATAGAGAGGCATTCAAGCTGTTGGAACGTTCTATCAATAAAAGCTCACTCATCGGTTGTATGTAAGTCATGGAAGTTCTGAAATAAAACCCATAACTGCTGACTGCGGTGTTTAACTACAAGTATCCTTGTTACAATTTCATTTTAATCGTATACAGGTTGTCCAGAAAGTCAAGGTCAAGCCGAAACCGGGTGGTAGGCTAGGTCATGGCAGTCACTAGAAAAATAAAATAAAAATTCTAACTTATGTACTTTTCGAGTTATGGACTTTTGAAAAAAAAAAAACTTAAAATTTACACCGGCCACAAATATTAACTTTCTTCAGATATTTGTTTTGCATTGTATGCCTGACCCGACTGGTTGCGGCTTGACCTTGACTTTCTGGACACCCTGTATACAGGGTGGAATTGCAAGGGGGTGCCAAATTTTTGGAGGTGAAAGGGACCATCAATATGAACAACTTTTCCTATGGGGTCATGGTCAAAATCTTAAATAAAATTTCAGGTTCCCCATACAAAATCAGTCACCTACATTGACAATAATGTATGAAGAGGCAGAAAATGAAATTAATAATTGAACGATGGTCCCATAGTAAAAGTTGTTCATAATGATGGTCCCTTTCACCTCCAAAAATTTGGCACCCCCTTGCAATTCCACCCTGTATTATTTATATTAATCATTCCCACAGGTCCCCTCTCTTCAATCCTGTCCGTGAAATGGTCGTATCGAACGGTGACGCTCATTGGCGGCAGTTTCGCAGCCTTCGGGATGATATTCAGCAGCTGTGCCTTTTCTATTACGTATTTGTATTTCAGGTGAGTCACTGAAATCGATTTAAGCCATACATCTTTTTTTTTTCTTACATTTTCTAATTTTCTGTGCAAGTTACTTAATTTTTTTTTTCATAAGAACCTTCTCCTTCTAATAAACAACAAAAAAGAATTGTCCAAATTGGTCCAGGCGTTGTTGAGTTATGCGCTTACCAACACATTTTGCGATTCATTTTTATATTATAGATAGATTACCACATTAAAACTTAATAGATTGGTTGTTCGCAACAATTGAAAGATAAGTGCGTGCGCGCATGTCTCACTCCCTAGCGCTCAAATTCATGGCTGCCGAGGAAGCAAGTGTTTGATATTACTATAGCTTTTTTTATAGTATCTAGGCAGACATTTGGCCACAATCTCACCTGATGGTAAGTGATGATGTGGCCTAGGACCTAATGCTAGCACCTAATAGCTGTAAAAGAGACAACCCCATTGTAAATGACGCACATTTCACATACAAGGGTGGTATCATATGTTATGTAATTTTCTGTTATTGAATGAATATGAAGGGGTTTGTTAGAAAAAATATCAGGTAAAGGAGGGGTCTATAGATCAATCTTAAAAGCTATTTTTTTTTTCAGTTTCGGAGCAATGGTAGGAACAGGAGCGGGCCTAGCGTTCCCCCCTACTGTATACATAGTGACGTCCTACTTCGTACGGCTAAGAGGGCTGGCTAACGGAATATGTATGTCCGGAAGCGCATTCGGAAGTATCATCCTGCCACCTGTATTGAGATATCTGCTGGAAACTTATGGATACAAGTAAGCAGAATGAAATTGTATTATAGTTAATTATATTATTATGTTAAATTATGTTCAGATTTTGACACATTTGATATAATAAAAACATGGTCTTCCAGTCATGTTATCTAAAAAAACATAGAAATCTCATCAAAAATAGTAAAATAAAAAGAAAAAAAAAAAAGCAAAAATGATCAAGTCATGATATTCAATCGTCATTTTGTACGAAACTTTATGGAGAATGTCTTAGATGTGATGTCATATGACATATTCGACTTACTTATTTTAACACGTTCCGGGACACTACTCCAGACACAATAGATGTTTTATTGTTTTCACGCCTGTAGGCGGGCACTGTCCCGGAACGTGTTAAGAACACCTTTATGTGACGTGGAAAACACCAATATTTTTAAAAACATTCGTATATTAAATCTGAGTCACCTCAAGTATCACAAATTAGATAAATAAATAACAAAAAATGTTATTGCCGTAGCTAAAATTATTATTTTTTGTCCACAGAGGAGCAGTGCTACTCCTAGGCGGTATAATGCTGAACGTATGGGCCGCCGCTCTACTATTCCAACCGGTGGAAGAACATATGATCAGGAAGTACAAAGATCCTGAGGAGGATGAGGAGGGACCCCAGGTTAGTGCCTTGTGCGAGTCTTTATTGTTAAGGTATTAGAATTGTGTCTTGTGGGAGACCTTTTTGTAAAGGACATAAGGTTGTGCCCTGTAGGATACCTTTTTTCTTAAGGTCCTAAGGTTGTGCGTTGTGGCATACCTATATTTATTTAGGTCCTAAAATAGTGCCCTGTGGGAGACGTATATTGTAAGGCCCCAAGGCGTCTTTCGGGAGAATCTGAAAACCGAATTGGGGTTCAAAATGATTGTGTAATTGAATTGGTTTTATAGATAGCATTTGCTAGACAATTTTAGACGTAATAAAAACACAATTGTAATTTTAAGCCTTTACTTTATGGGAAACACAAATAAAATTAATAAAAAAAATCACAAGCATGGTGGCAGTTTGTGTCATAAATTATTATTTATCGCAAAAATATAACATCACGCATTTTGCACAGTACCTCTAATTATTTTTAACCGGGTATTTGCAATATCCATAACGTGTTTTTAATATAAGCGTTATAACGGGCAACGTTATTTTTAACGGTATATTAACGAGTGATTTTGAAAATGAAACGACACCATTGCGAATTCGGATAAACAGCATCGCATAAAGTAAGCGAAATCATTTTTTTGTATGTATTTATTTTGCTGTATGTCTGTCCATGTTGTGCCTGTATCATTCTGCATAGACTAACGTTTCCATGTATAGATGTGACACTTGTTTCAAATTACATTTTGAAATTAATGTTAGAATAATCGAAGCTTGTTTTGAGCTCTACAAAGCTATATAAAGTCTTTTGTATGTTCGTGCTTTAAAATAAAGTCATGCTTTAACAGTATATTGACAATGTTTCATTCAGAATATTTAATATGCCAACGAATTATCATTAAAAAGTTAGTAAGCCATATATCGAGTGTCACATCTGTAACCTGTTTGTGGTGTCTTCTTTGTCTGTCTGAATGTTGTTTGTATGTAAGCTAGATTAACAATAAATCATACCATTTCCTACCTTTTTAAAATACTTTTAGATCTATTAGCAAAACTCCCTATTTGGACGAGGGGTACAAAACATACATTGCTTATTATTTCTATCACCATAAAAACGTTAGATTCTTAGCTATCTCAATGAAGTGGAAGAATGACTATATCCTACAATAATCACATTTAGGGTCACAGACAAAAGACATGTGAAATGTCAATGTCAACATGCTTTGGAGCTTTAATTCATCAATATTGTATTACCCAACGAATCTAAGCACGTTGAAGTTTCACTCGTGGCGAAAAAGTACACTTGATTTTGCTTTGTAAATTAATAAATCACGCAGAGATCATCTGTTGGACAGTCTAATATAAAAATTAATTAGTCATTGTTTTTATCAATGAATGTCTTATATCAAATGTTTATTTTACCCATCACATGCAATAAATTAATTAATTGATTGATTGAAAAGAAATCACCATGCAAAATACTTATTAAACTTTCTATTGTTGATTTAGTTTCGATTACAATAAAATTTATTTCAAAAACACTTAATTGGTTATTTGTTCCCCCGCACGATGTTCACTAAATGCATTCACTATCATTATATTTTTTAACCAAAACTAACCACACTCCACTATAATCACTTTCCTTAGCCGCAGAGCCGCTTAGGTGATAGTTTCATTTTCAAAACGCACTGTAAAATAACGGTATTTATAACGGTATTTTTTTTCAAAGTGCACGGTAAAAATAACGGTATTTGTAACGGTATTACTTGTATAATTAAAGAAAGTGGTTATAACGTTGTGCATTTAGTATTGTTTTAATCTGTCTATTGCTTTTAAAATTTGTACAGAATTTTAAATTATTGTATACATGTCTCCGAGATTTCATCAAAAGATAGATTTAATGGGAGAAAATGCAACCAATTACATTATTTCTTCGGTAAAATGAATTTGATTTTTGTTTAGCATCAATCTCTTCTCTTTCAATAACTATTTGTAGGACCATTAATTAATTAATAATCTAAATGACTATTTTAATATACAAATAAATAAATAAATATCCTTGGACATTTCACACAGCGCCATCTGGTCCCAAACTAAGCAAAGCTTGTACTATGGTAACCAGACAACGACAAAGACAGATTAGAACAATAATTGTGTTAAAGTATTTTCTTTTGCTTTAAGTGAATATGTTTAGATAGCAAAAAGTAGTTATACTAAGACGTAGAATAGTGATTTCTTCCTGCAGTGGGGGTATATTTTAAGTCGTTTTTATACCTAAAAAGTTATGATAAATAGTTAACTTACAAAATGGAATAATACAAATTCTACTTAAAATGTACTCCAAATATTATTTTATTAATATCTTCTTCTACTCTATAATATTTATAGAACAGATATTTTTTATTACTAAGCTATTACTAAAATATCTATGACAGAAATAAAAGATACTCTTGCGCTAACCACCATATGTGTTAATTCAAATTCTGTTGAGTTTTAAAGGTAGTTCTTTGACTTCGAAATAGTATACTAACCTCTTCTAGCAAAGGCGAAAGAAGATCTGTCAACTGCTTAAAATTTTATCAACCTAAGTTTTTGTTGCTAATGTACAATTAGCTTCTGCCTTCGACCTTCTGTTGTCATATCTCCCGGAGTTTGTGAAATAGACTGATAAACATTTTTACAATTGCAATTTATATACTAAACGTACGGATAACAGCACGTCAAGTTAAGCACTGCGGTATCGTATGCAGTTGTAATAAGGGCTAGTTTGCAACAAAAGTGAGTAACCTGATTTGCTGGCGACTGTACATTCGATTGGATTGAATTTTTAAACAAATGCACTTACAGTTCCTTATAGTTCCAATATCTTTCAAAAACAACTCTTTTATGCATATAAGCAACAAATACTTAGCTTTGATAATATTTTTTAGTCTAAACTAGATCTATCTTACTTACACATTTCTTAATAATATCTCAAAAATCGTATCTCTTTCAGGACGACATACTCTTCGAAGAGGAAGAACCGATAGAGACTTACAATATGACGTCACAACTGCCCAGAAACCCGACCAACGAGAAGATAAACGGGCATCCAGAGATACAAAAGAATCTCTCACAGACACAAATGCACAACAGCCAGCATTGCATGCCGTCCCTGTCATCGCAAAGTCAATTAAAACACAACCTGTCAAAACGCAAGTTGTCATACACAAGACCGATGTCAAAAACTCGACTTAGTTCCAATTCTATAGCACTAGACAGCGTGCCAAATATGAGGAATTTGGGATCGCAAGAAACGTTTGGTAGGAGATTAAGCACGGCTACTGGACCCAAAAGAAACTACTCCACTTCTAGTTTTGCGTACGTTACTACGCCGTTTCACGGTTCAACGCTTTCAGCTTTTGATCAACCGAACGAATTCGCGTCTCAATTCTCTTTGAAATCTATCACAGAATCTGTGACAGATGTGGCTTACTGCTGCTTTTGCTGTAAGAAGAAGAAAAGGAAGGAACCGAATAAATTCTTCGATTTGAGTCTTTTAACAGATCCCACATACTTAGTAATCTTAATATCGTCAAGCACAGTAGCGATTTCGTGCACGAACTTTATTATACTTCTACCGTCGCATGCTCAAAACATTGGCTTTGAAAAATCACAGGGGGCGCTACTGCTCAGTACCGTATCAGCTCTCGACTTGGTCGGACGTATCGGTGGCTCCGCGCTATCAGATTTGAATTTAATTCCTAAAACATTTTACTTCGTCGGTGGATTACTATTTTCGGGGATAACATTAGTGATAATGCCGTTTTTAAAATCGTATGTAGGTTTAAGTGTTTGCTGCGCGTTTTTCGGTTTAGCATCGGGCATAAACAACGGAGTAACAACTTTGGTTATGGCCGAAATTCTAGGCGTGGAAAGGTTAATGTCAACATACGGTATCAGTCTATTTGTCAACGGTCTTCTACAACTCATTGGTCCGCCAGTCTGTGGTCTATGGTTCGAGAGGGACCATAACTTTACGAATATGTTTATAACGTTTGGTTTTATTTTCATCGCTGGCTCGTCTCTCTGGCTATTTATGCCTATTATAAATAGAAGAAAGAGGGCCAAAGCGGAAAGGGAAGCGGCAAACCAAAAAGCGTAGGTATTACTAGCGTAAGAATTTGTCCACGGATATAAAAAAGTAACCTAGAATTTGACGTACATAGATGACATAATTATAACGCCACATGATAAATAAAATCCTGTGATTGGTTGATTGTATTTTTCGTCAGCCAATTACAACAGTTGACATAGAAAGTAACAAAACGATTTACCTAAGTAAAATGTTCGTTACAATTAGACCGATTTACACTGACCTGAGTTAGCATCTATAGTAATCGCAAAGATTCGCGGCAGGTGGAGCAATGAATCGTGCGAAAGAGACAGTGCACATTATTTTCTCTTAATAAATTTATTACGGGTTACTGGGACTCTTGTGAGCACACATACAAATTTAAAAATCTAAATTACATTGAATAAATTAATAAAATAAAATTAGATATATTTTTCTTGTTTGTTATTAATAAAGAACATTTTATTTTAGGACCAATTAAGTAAAGTAACACTTGCACTGTTTATGGAGATGCAAATTTATTTTATACATGCGTTCATCGATAACAATAGGTTAAATAATATGGTTTTGTTCTATAGATGGTCCAGTAATTTGCGCGTACGCATCCCTGTTTTAAAAGTGATTTATGGAACCGACTGCCGGGAGTCTGGTTTAGTAATCAGTGTTATCTTGCTATCTTTGTGAGCTTATAGAAAATGTCAACAACAGAGGAATGATCCGACCTAGAGTTTGCTAACCTGGCTCTGTAAATGAGACGCTAAGTGTTGAAGAGGTGATAAAGTTGTTAAGCAATACATTGTGTTTAACAGACAATTTTCCTGACTTGATTCTATTTTTTTTTTATTTCGTATGGGTTTGCTCTTGACTCCAGACCAAGATTTTAATGTAGATTGCCTTTATTCTACTAAAATTAATGATTTGTTATCTCTTTTGCGCCTCAAAAAGAGAGGATAGCGTGTATTAGATATATCAATTGACTGCCAAAGTTAGGCCAAAACGTTAATATTTTAAAATATACGAAACTAACGTGCTTTTCTTGCTGAATTTTAATTAAAAATATATTTAGATATTTTTAATATCTGTTTTAGTACTAAGCACCATTTATTATGTAGTTAAAATATATTCAATGTAGATAGGTATTTTAAAGCTACTAAATCATTTTATTTTGTAATGAAAGTAGCTTTTTTAATAAATAAAGACATTTTATTGTGATGAATGTTTATAATGAAATCACGTTTTACAATATTATATTCTTCATTTTCCATCCAATAATAACAATAAATTAAATAAATTATGATTGCTAACAATGATTTGTTTTTTAACAAATACAAATTATTGCAGAAGCAATTTCATTTTTTTAAAGTACCTATTTATATCTTACATGCACTCTAATGAGTGAGTGAGATGGCTGTTTTAGACTTTCTGTAATATTTTTAAATTATATTTCAGCACAATTTAGTAGAATGTGATTTGAGCACAAAGCGATGTTTTACATTAAATATTTTAGATATTAAGATTTTTCTATTCATAACTAATTTTTGTAATATAATTTTACACTATTACTTTATTGTGTAGTGTTTTTGTACAAATATAATTACTTAAAAAATATATTTAAAAATTGTCGTGAAAAAATGCAAAAATCCGAATCTAATGCAAATATCTCTATAAGTCTGGCGCATATTTATTATTTTTTATTTTAATTCAGTTTTTTTTTAAATATATTTTTGAAAAAAAAGGACTTTACGTTGTTTCTATACTTAAACGTATCTGAGTTTTGAAATTAGTTTAAAAATAATAATAACGACCTGTTTCACAATGTCCTAATAAGTTCTAGTTAGCGTTATCTATCCAATACTTCATACGAAATGACGTTTCAATTAAAGATATTTGAATTATTCGTTGGTTAGTGCTTATATGTCGATGGTGAAACAGGGCCTTATTACTGTTTAAATATGTATTCGAAAAATATAGTTACCCATGAGGCTCTCATTATTATTTTATATTAATTATTCAAAACGCACCGATAGTATAAACGAAAAACAAATCGATTTTATCATATCTTGCCAAAACATGTATAAAACTTATTTTTGTAGGGCACACCAACTTCTATCGAATAAGTTAATCATTTGTTGGTTATTTCTTATTTTTCGATAATAAAACAAGCCATTAGTGTTGTAACAGACTTGAGTGCTTATGTCTTATAATAATAGGACTTGAGCTCTTTATAAAAACTCAGCTATTTTAAAAGACTCAACCCGACTCCGACGACTTAAGTCTTAGAAAAAAGAAAAAAAATTTTTTTTTTAAACTGGTAGGTCGTCTTAGTTTCAATCAGGGAGTCTTTATATTATACTGTTATTTGTGTGATCGACTTAAAAGACTTAAAGGACTCAAAAGACTCAAGGACTCATGACTCCCGATTCTAATCGTATAATGACTCGAGTCTTGAATTTGACATTAATGAGGTCAAGTTTTTACAACACGTACGGTCTTACTAATAAAACAAGATTACTCAGTTGTTTAACGAGTGTATAGTTATACAAGGAATAAGCAGTGAATAGCGTTACACACCCTTTATGCACAACCGCCTACCAATAAACCACGTATAACCTTTGTATAGTTAAACATCTGTTTATCTCCATTTTTTTAATCCTGCTGGCAACATCAGTCCTTCCAGTTCAGAAATAAAAACAGAATGAGGAGTTTTATACCAAATAACCGTGGTTATTAAGTTTTTTAACCACATACTAATACAAAATAAATATTTTCTTTAAGGGTTTTAAAAATCACTTTATTAATTTATATTTTAAATCAAATAAAATGGCACATCTGATGCAAACAACACTTCACCATGATGCATTTGGATTTCCGGACGAAGGGTCAGTCGTTCGTTGTCAACATAAAAACAAAGTTCGCACCATATGTTTGGCGACTAGGTACCTATTGTTCGCTTAAACCGTCGTAATGTGGTTGTAACGTAAAAGTAAAATAATTAAATCTTGGACTACTGAACGTCCACATATCTTGGGCTTTATGAAGTCGTAACTCCGGTAAAATACTAGTTAAATCCCCTAGTATTTTGTTTGTATGGTCGTCTTTGTTTAACTCAGCTATTTTATTACTATATTTTTTTATAAATCTATTAAATAAAATAAATAAAAAGCCATCATCATAATTTTTACTTTGATTTTGATCATTCACTGAGAATCATTCATTGCAAAACTTTAACCCGAGGTCCAATAAGAGATTTTTAGCTTTCTGATTGTCTGTTTTTCTTCATGCCAATAATTAGAAAACTCAATTTTAAATAAAACTTAACGAGATATCTATGATAATTCCTTAAAAGAGCTTAAAATCCAAGATTAGTGACAAAGACTCAAAAAAGTTATCACTAAACAATGGCTATACAAGGGTCTCCGACTGAATAAGCGCTGTGTAAAAATGTATGGCAGAAAAACGATTGTATACCACCTTTATACAATGCTTACGTCAAAATGGGTTTTATTGGTAGACAAAAACTTACAACACGTGTATAACAGGCGTATAAGTCCGCGTGTATCTTTATTAGTAAGACTGGTAGTGTAAAAGTGTAATTAATACTGATTGAACATTTTGACGTTCAGTTTTTATTTTATTATTTGAACCGAGAATATATCAGAAACCAAAAATTCGCTCACGGACAGGATAGGATAGATAGGATCCTACCCATCTTTGGTTTCTTATTTAATCTTATAACAGTTATATTTTTTTATTGATTTTGATACCTATTTATGTGTAAACAGCGCTTATGATGTGTATATGTAATACAAAACGATTTTGTGATAATTATATACAAATAAATAATATTATTTTAAGGTATAATTTTGTAATTTTAAGATCATTCCAGTGTAATTTTTTATAAATTAAATACATTAATAATTACTTTTTTAATAGAAGCATTAGCTATTTGTATTATCTCTTCTTTTTGTTAAAAGGTAATATACAGGGTGTTATTGCAAGGGGGTTGCCAAATTTTTGGAGGTGAAAGGGACCATCAATATGAACAACTTTTACTATGGGACCATCGTTCAATTATTAATTTTATTTTCTGCCTCTCCATACATTATTGTCAATGTAGGTGACTGATTTTGTATGGGGAACCTGAAATTTTATTTAAGATTTTGACCATGACCCCATAGTAAAAGTTGTTCATATTGACGGTCTCATTCACCTCCAAAAATTTGGCACCCCCTTGCAATAACACCCTGTATATGATATTGATATTATAATGCTGGCACGGAAAATAAAAATTCATATATATAATAAATAATTCATAAATAAAAAGTCATTCTGATTTCTGACGGTACAAAGTCAGTTTATAATGTTTAATTGTGAAAGCGTTAGTTATTGAGTCGTGAGGTTGTAATGCCAATAGAGATAGAATATGGAGCGAACCGCTTTAACCCTTAAGTGAAAGCGAAACAGACATGGCACTGGCACGATTCATTTGATAATACGCGGACTATAGCAAATAGGGCTTGGTTGCGTCCATTAAAAACATAGCTGATTATTATTATTATTATTTAAACTTTATTGCACTGTATATTGTACAATTGGCGGACTTAATGCCTTAGGGCATTCTCTACCAGTCAACCGCTTAGGAATGCAGAAAATTTAATCAGTGGCGGAACGTTTTCTGATGATCATAATCAGTTTATTTTCAATGTTGAAACCGACTATTACGAACCGAGTATGTCACACGTACTGTTATTACAATTTTTATCTTGTATAATTATGTTTTAATCGGTGTAACGACGTGAATTATTAATCCTATTGTTACTTAATTTGTAATGTTTCCATTTACTTAAAATACTATTTTTTATAATAAAATTGAAATAAAGTACTGCGATTTTGAAAGCGGTTGTTTTGATTTTGTCTTTACTATTAAATAGTAATAATTACCAAATTAGTATGAATATTTTTAAGGTTACGATTAGTTGGCGTAGATATTTTGCTTTTGTAATTATATTTCCACATTCAGTAATAAACAATACTTTTAAAACTTCCAACGTTGACTTACTTCCGTAACTTTTAACCATAATACAAATAACTTTGAGTTCAATGTTGTTTGCAATATTTTGACACATTTAGAAAAGTTGTTTAGCTTGCTGAGTAGCAAAATAGAACATTTATTTTTAATTGAGGTTCAGAAACAAAATACAAATCAAGACTTGATCTAATAATTTTTTAAAGATAACTAATTAATTAATTTAATTTAATGTAATATATTTGAGATTAGTTAAATTTATCAATAACATCGTAATAAGTATTAAATTACAATTATGAGACTAAAAAAATATAAATTAAATTAATTAAATCAATTTCAACGTTGGCTCTGGAGGAAAAGTGCCCATGACGCTCGCAGCATTTCCCCGCTGAATTGCTACCGCTATTCTCTGCACCAACAATGATCCCGACCGAGGATCATTGCTCCTCATTCTCAGGCGGAGACCCAACTCTGCGACGAAACTCTTTAAATATTAAATTAAATTAATTAATTAGTTAAAGGACACGGTCGTAAATTGCCCCAGAGTCGTTTTATGTTTGATTTAAGAAAAGCATTAAGATACTTGACTATATTATTTTGCAAAAAATATATTGAATTTTTAATACAATATTGTCAATTTACTTTGCTTTTATCTAGCGGCATATAAATCTACAAAAAAATAGGACAACGATTGAACACAATTTCCTGTCCCCAACAATTGTTGTGTTTGGCAGAAAATAGCGGTTTCGAGCACTTATAAACAAACTGGCGACCGCTTAACGAAATGGCATATTGTGTCATACAGTGTCATATAACTGGCAGTTAGTTAAATAAGTAAGCGCTCGCAATCGCTATTTTTAGAAGGAAGATGACGTTTGCCTCCCATAGGTACTAACCTTTAAACCAACCAACCTCTTCCTAAAACTTGAAAAAAAAAACTGTGACAAGGAACTTCTTTTCGTTGGCTTTTGTTTGCGTCATCGTAATTTTCACGCGTTACGCACCCTAGGGGGGCAGTTTTCTATGTTTTAGTTTTGGTGGCCTAGATGGCGGTTTTTCGACACAGATGGCGCTATGATCTAGAAAGACCTGTTCTAGATAGTGTGCAAGAGATTGACCCCACACATTTTATTTCGTTTTATGTGATAACCCCGCTATTTACGGCTTATATTACTTTATATTATTTTAAAAGGCGAAGAAACGAACCCATAAAATTTGTTTTGGTAGTGACGCATGGATTTTTACTTTTGGGGCAAGCAATGTATGGCGGGTCGACCGTGTCCTTTTAAAAAAATATTCTTGATCTGTATTTTGTTTCTGTACCTCAAATAAAAAAGTTGAAAGTAAGTAAAGTCTTGATTTGTAGTTAGTTTCTGTACCTCAAATAAAAACTAAATGTTCTATTTAGAAAAGTTGACAATATAAATTGCACTTGTGTCAGACAAGGAATCAAATTCTGTTATTACGCTATCCGGGCGCATGACTATACCACTCGGCCACTGACACATTGGCAAGCCTGGGATTTGAACCTACGACCTTTGGTTCGCTAGAGGTCTTGGTTTCAAATCCCAATCGTGCGGATTTTTGGTTTCTTATTTAATATTATATATTTAGATGATGATTTAATATTATTATACAAGCACTTGGTGGCGCAGCGGTTAGTTGTCGAGAGTCGCATTTTAAGGTCCCGGGTTCGATTCCCGGGTCGGGCCAAAAATATGTACCTTGGTTTTTCTGTTCAGAAATTCTCAGTGAAGTGAGTTTGGAAGTTGGCGGTGTTTCACCCCCGTGCCTCGGAAAGCACGTAAAGCCGTTGGTCCTGCGCATGATCTCTCTCCGGTCGTGTCAGATTGCTGTCCCACCGGGCTATGAGAGTGAAAGGAATAGAGAGCGCACCTGTGTTTGCGCACACCCTTGTGCACTATAATATGTCCCGCGCAGTCGGTTAGTCGTTGTGACTGGCCACCGTAGTCGGAATCGGCTAGGGGGACTATTATACAACCACTTAAGACATTATTTGTTTTATAGATTGCTGTAATCATATTATTTTTTCTTTTCCAGCTAGAAGCGTTCGCTGAAGAAGAAACCGGCGAAGGGGACACAGAGGACATCAATCCAAAACTGATCCTCACCCCAGAAGAAATAACGCCATCTTGCGAGAAACATCCCAACGGATCACCGCCCATCTTCAAAAATCATTCGAACGCGAACATCGAAGAGAAATCATCACCGAGTCGGCAAGAAAACTTCGCTAGGTCCGCAAGCGCTGCCCTGGTAGCCTCGAGAACGGAGGACAGGCTAAGAAAAACTACTCCAGTATCTTCAAAACATGGCCTCCAACACATATCTAGCAAAAACCATTTACCAAGCACGCCGTCTCTTTTAGAATCGGTACCGGAAGGTAAGGCGAGTCGGGTGAACTCAACGGATGCGTTTGGTAAGAAACTAACAGTACCAAAAACGCCTAAACGCAGTCCTAGCACTTCGAGCTTCCAATACATGTCGACACCTTTCCATGGATCGACATTATCAGCGTTTGAAAAGCCGAGCGAATTCGCTTCGCAGTTCAGTTTGAAGTCGGTCACTGACAGTCTTGCGCCGATTAGCTATTGCTGTGGTTGCAAGAAAAGACCGAAAGAAGACGAATCTAAAAAGGAACCGAGTAAATACTTCGATGTTCAACTTTTAAAAGACCCGATATACTTGGTAATACTTATATCGAACTGCACATGCGCCATATCGTATACGAACTTTATCATTCTAGTGCCGTCCTACGCTAAGGAATGTGGTTTCGATAAATCGCTGGGCGCGTATTTGCTGTCGATAATTTCCGCTCTAGATTTAGTTGGTCGAATCGGCGGATCGGCATTGTCTGATGTAGTTTTGACACCTAAAAGATATTTTTTCATTTTCGGTCTTCTACTATCCGGTATTAGTCTCGCCTTGATACCGTTGGTATCGAGTTACTCGGCGATCAGTGCGTTCTGTTCTATTTTTGGTATCGCTTCTGGTATCAACGTGGGTGTTACCGCGTTAGTCATGACTGAAATGCTTGGTACCGAAAGACTGATGTCTTCGTATGGAATCAGTCTGTTTATGAACGGTATATTGCAGTTGATAGGACCACCTATATGCGGTTTTTGGTTTGAGTATACTAAGTCTTACAAATCGTTGTTTGTCACGCTTGGTTTCATTTTAATAGGAGGGGCAGCCTTATGGGGCTTTGTTCCTCTTATAAACAGAAGAAGAAGGCTGGCGGAGAGGCGAAAAAATATTATAGATAAGGCGTAACCGTTAGGTGTAGGACCGTATGTCTATGTGCGCATGGTTGAAATTCGTTTGTTAATAGAAGGTTAAGAAAAGTTGATTTTTTACTGGATTGCTATCTGAACAGTGTATTATAGTAGCCTCCAAGGAATATAAATACTATTGTCCATTTTTATCTCTTATAAACAGTGTAAATATTTTATAATCACTAAGTATGATTTATTTTAAATGTATATTTCCCAAATTGTAGTATTTTTACGACATATAAATGAAATCAAGTTTTATTTCTGTAAAAAAAAATGTAGTCAAATAGCAATCCTTATGAAAATCAAAATTATATCGATTCAAAGAATTTATGGTGAAATTTATGAGCATGATACGTGATCAAATATGTCTGTAGACTGATGTTAACGCTTGCACCGTCGCATTTTAACGAATTATACAAAAGCCCAGCCATTATTATGTAATGTAATATTACTATAGTACGTTAGTACTACTAACTTTTACTATATTTTATGAATTATCAATATTATTCATATAATAAGTTCTTAAATATCGGTTGTCATTCATCAATCAATGACAATCTAATACTCTTACATTTAAATTCTGGAGAGTTGTTACATACAGAATTGACATTGCAGTATCGATATATCAATACCAATATTTGGCCCATCACTAGTTACCAGATTGATATTTGGAACTGTCATACCGAGTTAGAAATAGTATCTCACTTCGTCAAATAGTTTTTGTCTCATTGTACAATTTTCAAGTTCCTGTTATTATATTAATTTTCACCGTAGCTTAAAAATACAATGTAAGAAAGTATAATTTGGTATGACGGATTCAATTTAAATCATTGACACATTTTTGTGATTATCATACATACATTATATTATTGTAATATTTTTATATTTTTCTGGGTTGGGTAGATTTTAATTTGTTTTAGAATCTTTAGCATTAAGAATTATGTAAAATATATAAATAAAGATTTAAACTATAATTTCTTTCATCACGTTTTTTTAACGAAAACTTTTTATACACTTTGTACAAAATTAATGTACCAGATCAACTTACTAAAAATTATGTAGATATTAACTACTCATTTTTTGTATAATATAAACGATTATATTATTATTTTATACTAACGCCATTGGTTTAAATTATAGATTTGTGTATTAATTAATGCCTGGTTTTAGAGACTTTATTTTAATTTCTGCAACAGTAAAACTACCATAATTAACCTAATATGTAGACCGCGAAATTGGGACCTCGCTTAGGTACAGAAGGCGCGGGGGGGAAGCAAGAGCAGGCTGTGTGAGGGGTGCGGGTGGCGCCCCGAAGGCGAAGTCTCCATGAAGCGGTTTACCTTAATACGCATCTATAATTTAAATCCAAATAATAACGCGCTTAATAGTCAATTGGATACCAGTGTCATGATAAAAGAACTATGTGTGAACCGTATGCCTTATAACGAAATACTAAATAAGTGTGAGGGGTGCGGGCGGCGCCCCGAAGGCGAAGTCTCCATGAAGCGGTTTACCTTAATACGCATCTATAATTTAAATCCAAATAATAACGCGCTTAATAGTCAATTGGATACCAGTGCCATGATAAAAGAACTATGTGTGAACCGTATGCCTTATAACGAAATACTAAATAAATAGTTATTCCACTTAAATAGTATTACTATTTAGTCTTAAGTAAGACGCGGGTTAGATGACGTAACTTGTGGTTGAATATGGTTTTTCGGTTTCAAAATCTGGTATCTATGTAAAATGTATCCAAAATACTAGAAATGCCTACTTATTAAAACTTTCGATGTAATCGATGGTGTAATTTTTTTTTAGATACCAGGTTTGACGTCGAATCGGTATTTCCGATACCGTCACAAATCTCAGTTGCGTCACTACCGTTTTTTGCGAATTTATAGATGTTTTAACTTAAGGTTTGCATCTGAATGTGTTTATGGTTGTCGTT
Organism: Pyrausta aurata; assembly: GCA_963584085.1. Lineage (NCBI taxonomy): Eukaryota > Metazoa > Arthropoda > Insecta > Lepidoptera > Crambidae > Pyrausta > Pyrausta aurata. The sequence continues at coordinate 3,684,828 of OY757281.1, forward strand.
TTATAATTTTTGTATGAAGTTTGAAAAAAAAATCTATACTAAATAACAACATTACTTCATTTCGATTAAAATTATAGGGTAAAATATAATTTTGGATGCTACAAGGCCACAAATGCGTAATCAAGAGAAAATAAAGGAATTTTAAAATAAAATGGTTGCGTAATTAACTATAGGTATTGTGGGCTTTTTATTGTTGTGTTTGACATGTATAATTATTGTTTATAGAATAGTAAACAAAATTAAAATAAAGTTTCGATGCTTATTCAGATTAGGGCTCAAATCATGTTGAATTAATTTCCAAAAGCCAACCAAACATCTTGATTTTATGTGTCTCTTTCTTTTTCATGGGAAATAAGATAGATAGTCGGTTTATTTCATTTATTTTTGTGAACTTTATGAACGCACTATAAATGATAAAGCGTTCTCTACCATACATAATTTTTGACATCAAACTATCGCGACTTAAAAATAAAGAAAATTGATACTTAACATGAGAATTTTGTATACTTTCGTAACATTCCAAAATGTATTGGTATTGTAATACTGTTTCTCTCGCTGTCCTATGAGAATAATGAGTCACGTAGTCCTGAATCGTCTATGAAGTTCCCAAATAAATAGCATCTTTATATGTATTGATTTCAAACAAAAATCATAATTAGGGTATGTGTTATATTGCTTGTGAATATACATGTTATATTATATTGTGCTGTTTTATACTTGTAATTAGTCTCAAAGACTTGCAAACATGTAATATAGCCCTTTGTATGTAAAATAAATATTTTTATTCATACTTACTTGGTGTTTCCTTTTTATGTTCTTTATTTTAAGAGATACAAATATTCCTTAAGCAAAAGATGACCTTTATGCAGAAATACTACGCTTATCTAAAAGTCGTAGTGGTTTCGTATCAATTTTCAACCCCTTTAAAGATAACCCCGCAGGTTACCCAGTTCTACCACAATGTGTCCTCAAAAATGACATACGGGTCCTTAATAGACTGACCTCAAACAAAACGATAAAATTACTTCATAGAATGGTTTATAATATACGACATTTTTGTCAAAACCTCCTATAGGTACCGATCGATAGAAAAGTCCAAATATCTCAGAAACGGTGCGTCGTATCAAAAAAATAACGAAATTTTGACCCCCTTTTTAGATAACCCCACAGGTTGCCCGGGTCTACCACAATTTGACCTCAAAAATGAAATACGGGTCCATATTATACTGACCTCAATCAAAGTTTTACATAGCTCTTATAGACGACATTCATGACGAAACCTATACCGATAGAAAAGTCCAAATATCTCAGAAACGGTGCGTTGTATCAAAAAAATAACGAAATTTTGACCCCCTTTTTAGATAACCCCGCAGGTTACCCGGGTCTACCATTATGTGATCTCGGAACTAAATTACGGGTCCATAATTAACTGACCTCAATCAAAGTTTCACATAGTTTATAGACGACATTTTGACGAAACCAATACCGATAGAAAAGTCTAAATATCTCAGAAACGGTGCGTCGTATCAAAAAAATAACGAAAATTTGACCCCCTTTTTAGACAACCCCGCAGGTTACCCCGGTCTACCATAATTTGACCTCAAAAATGACATACGGGTCCATAATAAACTGACCTCAATCAAAGTTTCACATAGTTTATAGAAGACATTTTTGACGAAACCAATACCGATAGAAATGTCTAAATATCTCAGAAACGGTGCGTCGTATCAAAAAAATAACGAAATTTTGACCCCCTTTTTAGATAACCCCGCAGGTTGACCGGGTCTACTATAATTTGACCTCAAAAATGACATACGGGTCCATAATAAACTGACCTCAATCAAAGTTTCACATAGTTTATAGACGACATTTTTGTCGAAACCTATACCGACAGAAAATTCCAAATATCTGGGAAACGGCGCGTCGTATCAAAAAAATAACGTTTTTTTTATTTTTGCTCATAAGTCAACCACTGAACCGATTCTGATGAAACTTATGAAAAAGTCAACATTGCAATATAGTAATTCTAACGATATCACATAAATTCGGGTCGAAATTAAAGCCTCTTTTTTGAAGTCGGTTAAAAAGTTAATAATAAAACAAGTATTACAAGTTCCATCATTTATTTGTAAACTTATACAGTAGAAATCACAAGATAAAAGATATGTGCTTCCGTGGTATGTATAGCTTGGAAAAAATCACAATGTACTTAGATCTAAACGAGTAAATAAAATTGCCAATAAATATGAGAAAATATTACATTTTAGAGATCTATAAAGTCAGACCGAATTTGGAACATATAACTTAGAGATAATTTCAATTGGTCCAGTATTTGGATATAAGAAAAGTTAAATTATTAAATAAATATTTTCAGTGATGTTATAATTCAAAATCTGCTAAATATTGTAATAATGACAGAATAATAATAAAATCGTGTTTTAGTTTTACTGTCACTATACAGGGTGTAACAATAAGTTTTAATAAGACTTTTACATGACACCATTAAGTTTTAAGCACTTTTATAAATTGTATATTTTTGAGGTTGTAGACAAAATACACGATTTTAATTATTTATTCATGTTCTCATTTTTTTACACAAAATCAATAAAATCATAATCACGATTTAGAATACACGACTTAAAATGTAAAATGTTACACTGCTTAAAAATAACATACAAAGAAATTCGTGCCTAAAATATGACTGACACACAAAATAAGTATTATTTATTTATTATCACAATGCGATTGCTCCGAGTTACAAAAGAATATAACTCAAAAAATTGTGTAAAATACACAACCTAGCTAACGCCCTTCCGCAGTCCAGAGATAAACTTCAAATAACCGACATTTAAAACAAAGGGTGCGTTCCACTTAATGTCTGCAATGACCGCCACGCCCACGAATCTCCATTTTGGCCGACTTGACAACCGCAGTCTTTGTGCTTGTGATCGCGAAAACAACGTCATAACTAACGCTCACGGTGACCCATGTCAATAGGTGGGTCGTGGTGAGCGGTGGAAACAGAAATGTATAAGTGACAGTTGTCAAGTAACTTTTAACAGAATGTTTCGTCTAAATGCTTTTCTCTTCTACTGGAAACAATAATAATAAATAAAATTATTGTTTTAGTAATTTTTTCGTTACCTTATATTGCTGCTTCCTCCTTTAATTACCTCCCCAGGATAGAAAAATAAGAACATCAACGGTCACAAACCCGTTACAAACACAACGACAGCAATGCTCGCGGACCAAGTTGCACGGGAGCGCGGTTATCGCGGGCGTAAAGTGGTACGCACCCAATACATAATAATGATTTGCTTTAAAGTCACTTTAACCAAATCATGCTAATTGGCCCTAATATTGTTTTGAATACATTGTAAATTATTTTTTTTAAATCAACACAAAATAAGCTTGATTTGTGTAGTTCTGAATGCTACATAATATGATAGCTACCAAGTTTCAGAGGTAAGTAACTTTTTGAGTTAAAATAAGTAAAAAACACACTAACCTTTTAGAATGAAATTAGCAGCAGATATGGTGAAAATTCTGTCATTTATCTTGGTACTATTGTGTTATGTTTAGAATACAGTTGTTAACGAATATGGACGGTTTTTAGGACATGTAAACTTTATATTTTTTTTTGTAAGTTTAGTGTAATTTGTAACTGACAGAATTTTCACCAATCTATGTCACAATAATATAGGACTTTAAATCCTAATTCATACACGACAAAAAGTACGACAAAATGATAAAGCCGGGCTTCATTAAAAAAAACAATCTTGTGCTTTTTTTACAAACATGTAAAATTTCTAATATTTTTACAAAATTCTTATACATTTAAGTTATAAAATATTGCTACATTTCTGGACTTTTTATTGCAAATATCTATCAAAAATTGTTTCACAGCTAAATATGAAAAATGTACTCTAAAAATTAAGCTAAAAATTTACAACGTTGTAAAATTTCTCTAAAAATCTTACTTACTAGAATGCATAGGGCATAATATTTAGTCTTAATATTACATTTTGATTATATCTGTATAAATTTTTTGAAAATAGTTTTTTGCTAACTACTCTTTTAGACAAATGCAATGTTAAAACGAGTATTCATTTTTTTGACAAAAAAGATTTTTATTTAGAAATATATTTCGACGTTTGAGCCAATTGATGAATGTTTTACAAAACATACTTGTATGTCGTATAATATTTCATTCATTCCTATATGTACTTACTATAAAATGTGTATGTTAATGTATTTTTCGCAACATTTTAAGCCTTTTGCTCCCTACAGGCATGTTTTATACATATTTTAGTCCCATATTGTAAAAACATTGTTAGGGTAAAGACATAATGAGGCGAGTAACTAACTAGTGATGTGCCGAGTTGGCTATTTCATGGAATTTGAATATTTTATAATTCTTTATAGTTGACTCGAGTCCGGAATTAGAATCTTGCCTTAAACAATATTCTAGTGAAAGTCTTCTGACTCAGGTCCTTATTTTTTAACGAATTTCCAAAATTGTCAAATTTCACAACAACTTGTAAAAAGCAACTGTGTCAGACAAGGAATCGAACCTTTAATCTTGCGCTATCCGAGCGCATGCCTAAACCACTCGGCCACCGACACATTTGTCGTAGGCCGAGTCGGAGCCGAGATATGCGTTTTTACACTTGCAATTTATAAAATTAAGTTTGTATAGTGAAACAACACTATAAAAAAAAAAAAAATATGTTCCAATATTGATAAAAAAGACGACTTAACACATAACCATTTAGTCGGTGCCGCCTCTTCATGTCTTCACTCTATGTCCACATAAATCTAACATAAAATATTAATAAAAAGACTTATACCTCATCGATATATCAGGTTCTTGTTCGCTTTGATCGCGGCGCGCAGTTTTTTGACTAGAGCCGAGGGTTGTATCAGCACAGACACCTCTGTACCGTGTTGACTTAGCCTGTTCATTTCTTCCTCGCCGCCCTGAAGCAAATTTTTATTTCGTTTATTTTCAAATTCAAAATTCAAAATCTTTATTTCAATTTAGGTCATGAAATGACACTTATGAACGTCAAATATAAAAATTAAAATAAATGTGCGAAACATGTCTCCTTATCTTTTGGGCCCTACCAGCGCTTCGAGACAGAACACAGACAATTCTGGAGTCTCCGTGAAAAGGGGTATAACTCAACTTATATCGTTTTTGATTTTACGGCAAATTACAAATGACAAAAAAATTACCGAATTTTCTGTCTTATCCGCGTGTTCTTACGGCTTAAAATGGCAAAGATAGTTTTCGTGCAAAGTGATGTAAGTAGACATTTTTTTGAGAATTCCACAAATAAATACGTGTATATAGATACATGTGCAGTTATAACATTTTGCACCGAGCGAAATTTTACTTTTGATAAATGTATAATAATACAACTTGAGTTACAACTTTATACACAATTACTAAATTCCATATAGAAGTTGTAGTCATTGATATAAATTAAGTTATATCACTTAGAACGAAATACAAGGAACAGTTATAACAAAAGTATAATGTTATTGTTAAAAGTATTATGAGGCTGCGTGTCTTATTTACCTTCACGCTTCTTACTGGGGAGAAAGACAAATACTACAGTAAAAAAAGAATGCGAATGTAGAAGAAAACAAAGGATTTTTTAAAAGCACGCATTACAGTACAACGTAGGTATGCATAGCAGACATAAAGTACTCAATTGTTTAGTACTATTTTAATTTAACCTTGGACTAATGAAATCAATATGGTCATAGTAACTTATTGGTAAAATCACTGGGTTTGCGTGACGATATACTGAGAGGGAAATGACATTAACAAAATCTTTCAATGGCGGGAAAAACAGATGGTACGCAAAGTAGTCTCCAGGTTCTAAAGTAGCTAAAAGATCGGTGTGTCATAATTATTTATTTCCCGCCCTAGTATTGCTCATTTACTTCGTATTGCTTATTATGTAATATCGTAAAACTCCTTTATGGTCCTCCGGTAATGTAGTGGGCTTGCCTCAGTAATAATAACCGATGAGTGATGGACAGAATAAGTAATGCTGTCTTGTGCTGTTTTCCTGCGCTTTTTTGCTCGTATTATCAATGAATTTAATGCTCGTATTATCAACCAATCTACTTAGCCTTGTGATTCCAGGTGCTATCTGAGTATCTTCTTCACGGCAGCCTAATGAGTATTTTGTTTTGGTATCCGTATTATTGGACGTTTATTGCTCTACTTCAGTTACAATAACAATAATGCACAGAGAGCAGAAAGAAAACATAATATCCTAATATTTTGCAGTTAAATCTAGCTTTTCAGATAGGGATCTTCTATTAATAAGACCAGTTATGCTATTCAACGCCATAGCTTCCATGAAAGTTATGGATATTCACGTTTAAAATCGCTAACTTGATACCTATAATATTATGCTAAAGCAAATAAACTATCTAGGTTTTAATTAGACTCAAAGAGCACAAAAATCGTTTTTTCTTGTCTTCGGTATTCAAAATGAAACGATACATAAACCATTATTTAATTTGGTTTCGTAATGTCATTAGATTAAATCTCGATTGTAATTTTATTGCACCCAGGCGAAAATTCATTTCAATAAACGTACTAATGAAATCCATGATCCAAAAATAGTAACAAACACAAAAACAGTAAAAAACAAATGTACGTGACGTACGGTTATTAGAAGTACGGTATTTTTAAAGTGTATAAGGCGAGTTTTACCAACTTTCTTAAGTTTTAATTGTTTTCATTCTTAATGATTTATAAATATTAGCTTCCATCATTCATCATCATTATCAGCCAAAGGACGTCCACTGCTGAACATAGGCCTCCTCTCATTCATAGATTCATAGATAGATTAGAAAATTATTATTAATTAAATTTTTAGAAATATGTATGAGAGGAGAACTTTTAAATAAAAAAATACTTTGTCCTAAAGGACAAAGTATTTATTTGCCGCTTTATTGCAGCTTATTTAATAACCGGAGATGACTCATCAATTGTATGGAAATACCCATATAATATACTTTTATCTCGCAACTGCAAGTTTAAAGTCAACAAAGTCATCATTAAAATCTTATTTACATAAAACATGGGTGGACCGATTTTCATATTTTTTACATTGTTGGATTTTTCTTGGCCCTGAATAGGATATAAAAGGGGGCCGGGGTGGGACGGGTACGGGGGTAAAATGGAAATTCGCTGGGTCCACTAGTGTAGCAATAAATGACATGATACTTATATCAGAATACACATAGCTTTTGGCTACTTAAATCACCAAACTGACTACTTATACCATTTTACACATTACGTGTGAGATCTAAATGATGTGTAAGCTGATTCAACTTTATGAAAACCGAGTAAATTTGAAAATACGTACAGCCCAAAATAATCTGCATTAAAAACTGCACTTTTACATTTTGTCGGTTCAGTGATATAAAGTACCAATGAAAAATTACGAGCATTTTTATGGAAGTTGTATCATTTGACACCAATACCAATTTCATAGTGTAAAATGATTTAAGTCAAATTCAATCAATATACACCAAATGATAAATACTCATTTTACTGTGTAAAGTGATATAACTTTAGATTTTTTTAAATATTAAATATATTATTACATTAAAAAAATATAATTCACCGTTAAAATAAACATTGGTTTTGTAGCTTTCACTTACAAAAACTTTTATTCAAAAATCTTCGCCAGAAACAAAATAGGAATTTTTTGAAACTTCAAACGTCATTTCCCAAAAATCACGATTTTCGAGTTATACCCCTTTTCACGGAGACTCCAGAATTAGGCAAGTGCTGAGAAGAACACAGACATTAAACATTTAAAGGACATTGACAAAAACCACTGAGGTTTTTTTTTTGCAATTTTTGGTTTGTCTGCAATGTCGCATCAGTCTTACGTCTCTAAAAATATTTAATACATTAAATTATACACATTACATTGTACCTATAGCTAACACACATTGACACTATTAATTCGATAGCCAATGTAGCTTTATCAATTAGTATTAAGTTACTCTCATTACAATTAATTACAGAAATATTGCAGGTGCATTCTGTTATTTTAAGTACAAATATTTAAGTTTCGTTTTGATATTTTTTTTGTTAAGTTTTGTTTGTAATGGGGGGAGGGGGGGGGGGGGGACAAGATGACGAGTAAGTAAATAAAATAATGTGTGTGATGAGATTGCACGGACAACAGCACGTCAAGGTAAACACTGCGGTATCTTATGCAGTAATAAGGGCTAGTTTGCAACAAAAGTGGGTAGCCTGATGCCTGCTGTCAACTGCACTTTATACGAAAAAATATAAGCTAATCTCATATACCCAGTCTTTTTTTATTATTACAAACATTTTAAAAAAAGGCCTAAAGGGCCTTTATTTTAAATGTAACCAGTTATCAATTTTTTTAGCAAAAAGAAACGAACTATCTAATGTCTAACTTATGTGTCAAACAATGATATTGTATTACAATATCATTGGTGTCAAACAAACAAATGTGTATCATAGACGACCTGTATCAATAACAGCTGTATCTTTAATGCCTTGTAAACTCAACGACTTGTACGCTTAAAGTCTCGACGCGTCGTGACGCCTTGAAGTACGCATTACGCTCATTAAGTTCGAGGCCGTATAGTACGCGGCACTCCCTGTTTGCGTTACGCATTGTAAATTCAAAGCCCTGTTTTCATGCCGCCCCCGTACGCATGTCGCTTTTTTTACTAGTCGCATATTGTAAACTAGCTTTTGCCAGCGACTTCGTCCGCGTGGAATAGTGACTTTTTTCTCCCGTTTTTTACACATTTACCACCATATCTTTGCTCCTATTGGTCGTAGCGTGATGTTATATAGCCTATAGCCTTCCTCGATAACTGGACTACCCAACACAAAAAGAATTATTCAAATCGAACCAGTAGTTTCGGAGATTAGCGCGTTCAAACAAACAAACAAACAAACAAACAAACAAACTCTTCAGCTTTATAATATTAGTATAGACAATCTTGAAAATCCATTTAAGAGAAAATATTCCTTTTAAAACAAGATATACACAAATTTTACAACATACATAGCTAATTCATCATTCAACACTAAGATCTATTTAAATTTAATAGTAAATTAATTTTATTTACTGATATTATTTTAAAAGTTACAAAAAGATTGTTAACGATGTTGGACTAGCAAAGAAGAATGGAGTTTAGCCGTCACATCTAGTAAGCTCAACGCCTTGTTTGCGTCACATCAAGTAAGCTCAACGCCTTGTTTGCGTCACGTCTTGATAGCTTGACGCCCTGTTTATACAGGGTTAATTTAAATTAGCTGATCACCTCTTGCAGGTAGCTTCTCCACAACAATCCCAACAATATTTGTTATACGACTTTTCAAAATTATTAGTTTTTAAAATTTAAGTTTTTCCATACAAAAATTATTTATTGACTCTAACTTGCGGAAATAGTAGGTAGTTAGCATAGGCGGGGCGAGGTAGGGGCGCCTCGGCGTTGTTATTTTAGGTACATCATAGTAAATATCAGAGGGAACAAAATTTGTTTTGTTTTTCTTTTTTTGTGTTATTTATCAACATTTGTAAAAAGTCGTAGAACAAATTTTGTTAGGATTGATGTTGAGAGGCTGCCCGCAAGAGGTGATCAGCTAATTTAAATTAACCCTGTATATTACCCTGTAAGCGTTACGCCTTGTACTCACTTTCAACAAGTTGAGCGGTCGGTTGTTGACCTCGGTCACGGCCCAGTCGGCGCGCGGGAGGGACGCGCGGGCGGCGGGGCTGCCCGGCTCTATAGCTGTTATGTTGCATTCACTGTCTAATTTTATACCTGAAAGTAACAGATAGATGTTGTGAAGTAACATATAAAAAAATTGGTTGCCTGTAAAGTCGGTATACGGGCGAAAGTTTTACGTGACAACGACTTTTGATGTCTGTCTCTCTCGCTCTTAGGCGGGCTAACCATGCCCGAGTGGAAGGGACGCGTGCCTCTCACTCGCTCTCATTGTGAGCGCATAACGTGAGCGGAGCGTAACGCAGTTTCTTGAAGTGTCACCCGGCAAACCAATTTATAAGACGTTGTCACGTCAAAAAACGCCTTCAAATTGACATAACCTATGGGTTGGCTGGAAGAGATCTCTTTTAGGGATAAGCCCAGCTTTGTTCACATTGTGACTTCATGTATTTTCTGTACAGCGTATAAGTGCAATAAAGAATATTACAAGCTTATAGCTTACTAGCTTTTGCCCGCGACTTCGTCCGCGTGGAATAGTGACTTCTGTCTCCCATTTTTTACACATTTACCACTTTATCTTTGCTCCTATTGGTCGTAGCGTGATGTAATATAGCCTATAGCCTTCCTCGATAACTGGACTATCCAACACAAAAAGAATTATTCAATTCGAACCAGTAGTTTCGGAGATTAGCGCGTTCACACAAACAAACTCTTCAGCTTTATAATATTAGTATAGATTATAACTACTCGAGTCTAAAAGGCACCCGCTGAAAATCAGCGTCGTCGTGTCGTGTGCGTTCCGCTGCCACGACTTATTACCTTTTCATATCTCATATTTCAGATTTTTCACAATTTCTTTTTCACTACGCGTCATCGCTTCGGGTTCCGCCACCACCTACTTCGCACACAGCGAATAGCTTCATTTAATTTCTACGGACCAAAAAAGTAATGTAAAAATAGAAAAAAAATAACTTACCTATACTCTCTCGGTCCCTTTTGCTCAAAACGTAGATCTTCGCTAAAGGCACACGGTGAAAAAGTATATCGACCTGTAACAAAAAAAAATTAATTTCTGATTTTTTTGTTTTTTTTTTAAGTCGCATGATAAATATCTGACTGGTAAAATATAAACAGGCCTGTTTTAAAATGTAATTTCAAATGATTTCCGCAAATAAGCAATATTGTACTTCCTTTGAAAATTAAAAAAATAAAATAAATTAATATGCGCCAGGCGGAGGGCATATTTTAGCGTATTTTATCGTACTTTCCAAGATAAAACTTTAAGTCATAAAGAGAGAATGCAAATATATGAATATTTATAAAAAATAAGCAACAATTTTTTTGAAAAAAATGTGACTAGAGTTTTTGACGCTGTTTTATTATTATTTATCCATTTAAAACCTAAACGAAACGAATTACAGTCTAATAAAAAACAAAATTATTATCCAAAAAACTATGCGTGTGTGTTTTACACCACGACCCACACACACACACAGACACTCGCACAAACGCACGCTAAAAAACTAACACACTTGTTAATTATACTTTTAAAAACACGTTATTATAATACTCATAAGATACTTGTACCTATGTAATTTTCATTTAATTTGTACTTAATGAACAGAATAAATAAACAAAAGTTTAATGTGTAGCGACATCTATGATCTACCGATGTCACTACATATCATCGTAACACGCTGACTCGGCTCGACACGACTAGATGGCGCTGTTAGTCGATGTATGGAGACTAAACCGCGATATTAAAGATTTAGATCGGACCTAACTACATATGAATAAACCAAGACGGTGAACATCGGACCTTGGTCCCCGGCCATAACACCCGGTCGGTAGGAAGCGCTTCCCTTTGCCTTCCTAACACAGTTGCGCCAAGTATGTTTATATATAATTATTATCCCATTTGGAATAGAACGACAAGAGCGAGATGTCAGTAGGAGAAAGCTGTGCGATAAAAAGAGATGCGAGATGCGATGTAGCAGAACCATTTTTGGCGGCTGTCAAAAAGTTCGGCGCCCCATGGAGGCTCGCTGAAAATTACTTACACATGATTTTTTGTAATTTCAAACAAAATTGTGTATATTTAAGAGAAATAGTGCTACTTAAAAATAGTAATTTGGTCGGTGATTGATTATTGTTAATTACAGCAAAATAGCCTAACAACTTTTATTTAGGAGGTAAATTAGTCCAAATCGAAGCCTCTTAATTTACGATTTGTATTTGCCAATTCGCTTTAAATTTAAATACGAACGAATTACGAATATTTTTTACGAATATTTTGTGCAAAGAAATAATTTTTCGTTTTACACTAGGTAATCGTTGTTCGATATTTTGAGTCGACTGTTTATCATGCGGTAAACTAATATGTTTAACCTAGGAAGATAGGTATAAATCACCTGGACGAAAGGTTATCTCTTTTTAAGTTACTACTTCTACTTGTTCACTCACACATAACTGTCACTCGCGTAAATAAGAAAGCTTTCGTAGGCTGATAAAACTTTAATGACAACCAGTAGGAATACTAATATATGCATTGGGAAAAACTAAAACATACCGCGATTTAACTCGCTTCAGCGCCATCTATGATCGCACATCAGAACTAAAATTAATATGAATTGATGCATCACTAAAGTACCTACAAGTTTTTAATAGATGAATCGAACACTACTTACTAAAGTTAGTTACTACCATCAAAAGTCGGTTTCGTTTGACAGCTGTTGCTTGTCCTTCTGTTTCGATAGGAATATCAATTTTATGGTTTATACTCACAACAGGCGTGGGACAAGTCTTGAACAGCTGCCTCGCGTGGTGCAAGTCCCGCGGCTGCGTGCCCCTGACGGCAGCTAGACGGTCGCCCGGACGGCCGTTGCATTGCGACCCGCCGGCCGGCCACCAAGCTATCCTGCGAAGAGATAACCGTGATTTTAATAAGTTTTATACAGAACTACCGGTCCCAGCGAACTTCGTTTCGCCCCCAGCCCCGTCCCGCCCCGGCCCCGTTTTATGGGAATTTTCTTTGCTATAAACCTCACGGAGCCCGAGACCTTTCCAACGAATGCAAATCCGTGGAAATCGGTTCGTGCGTTCTGGAGTTATAGCGTCAGGGAGGGAAACCCGACTTATTTTTATATAGTAGATTAATCAACACACGGGATTTAATGCAACGACCTGTATTCACCTTCCCGACGTTTCGACTCGGTTACACGAGTCATGGTCCCGGGGTGACTGAAGCAGCTCGGCGTCGTTTGCTGGTGCGCGATGAAATATGTTCATTTACCCGGAGATACGTAGAAAAACTAAGGTAACGGACATAGCCTTTAGAATCAGTAAGCTCAAGTGGCAGTGGGCAGGGCACATAGCGCGAAGAACTGATGGCCGTTGGGGCAGAAAAGTTCTAAATTGGAGACCCTTCGACCAAAGGCGCAGCGTAGGACGATTATCGAAAAGATGGACAGATGACCTTGTGAAGATTACAGGATCAAACTGGATGCAGACCGCTCACAACCGGTTGTTGTGAAAAACCTATGTTCAGCAGTGTACGTCCTTTGGCTGTTATTGATGATTCTTCAAAGATGAAATATGAAACCAAAAATTGG